>JAJEJO010052434.1:0-41506 GCA_020662805.1 Glaucomys volans
TGCATTAAAAATTACAGGCAAATATAAAAAAAAAAGAAAAAAAAAACAAAAACAAATTTAAGATTCACCTAAACTGTGTAGTCTTGTTGAGAATTAATATATTTGAGACAGACATCACTACCCTGTGAACGTGTATGATTACATGAATGGTGTGAATCTAATTGTGTACAACCATAGAAATGAAAAGTTGTACCCCATTTATGTACAGAGAATCAAAATGCAGTCTGTAAAAATAAAATACAAAATATTACTTATGTTAGACTTTTCAAATGTTGGAAATAGTCTGTCGCATCCCTCTATCTTCACTACTGCTTCTGTGAGTTTGGGAGGAACCAGGACTGCAGCTTTGAGTCCACTGACATTGGGAAATGGGACCTAGCCAAAT
Source organism: Glaucomys volans (assembly GCA_020662805.1). Classification (NCBI taxonomy): domain Eukaryota; kingdom Metazoa; phylum Chordata; class Mammalia; order Rodentia; family Sciuridae; genus Glaucomys; species Glaucomys volans. Next base: position 386 of record JAJEJO010052434.1, read on the forward strand.
TAGCACAGTGCTGAGAGGTGAAACAAATGCCCATGACCCTGCAGGACACAGGCAATGTGATACCAAAATGGGATGGGGCCAGGGACTACGAGTTCAGGTAGTTCTCTGCTTTTTTTCTATATTGTACAGCTTATTGGAAGATAGAAAAGAATAATCTAATCTCTCCTTACACAGGACACTGGTCTGTTTCATTAGCACAGATATGACAGATGATTAATATTTGACTTTGAATTAAGAAGGAGAGCTCTTGTACTTTTTGTTTAGGTGGAAGTCATCTCAGCTTTTAATTTTTCTACTTCTACCCTTTTGTATAACTGTGGCCCATTTCAAGCTACCAGCATGACATTGTTGATCATGAAGTTGGGAAGAGATATGCAAACTTGTTCTTGTGAACTGGTCTAGAGCAGCTCCAGCATACCACTGAGCTCCAGCCAGTTGTGTCTTCTAGGGCTGATTAGGGTCTTGGGCTTGACCAGGGTATTGCTTGTGGCCATGGTGAAGAGGTTTCCATGACTTCTGTGCCTGTCCTGGCGGCCATGAAGAGCAGGGCCTCAACAGATTGATGGAAATGGTTTTCCTAGTCATGAACAATTTATATTTGCTTTTGAGAAATCTACTTTTTCTCAGGACAATAGTTCCTGGAAAGTACCTCTGTGGGGGCAGAATCTTTTCATTTGCTTCATTATTCTTCCTATTTTTTTTTTTTTTCCTGGAAGACAGAATAGCATGGGAGAGAAGACATCCTGGAGTCAAAATCCATGCAGTTATATTTTAAAGATCTGTCACTTACAAACTGTGTGATCTTGGCAAACTTACTTAACCTTTCTGAGTTCTAGTTTTCTCATTTCTAAAATGGAGAGGATATTTACATCAAGGTATTGTTGAAAGATTGATTAGGACAAGACAAAAAACACTGAATGTGTAGTAGGGACTCAATAAACGGGAGCTCTTATTATATTTCTGACTCATTCCTGTTTATTTCCAGCCCTGATCATGCTTTCTCTGGCTCCCTTACTTGGTGTGACTCCTCAATGACTTCCGTTACTTTTCTGTGAGTTTCTTTATCCTACATTATGGAGCAGATTCTTCCTGAAGAGGACCTTAGAACATCACTTGCTCAAATATGTTTCTCCTGCACATTAGCCCAAAGAGATGCTTTGTGACAAAAAGGTCTATGTTCACATAATCTTAATAAATAAAGCTGATTATATTCTTTGTGGAGATTCACAGTGTACATTAGCATATTAAATTCCTTGAGAATCTCTGCAAGAAAAATATAATCCCATTTAGCTTTATTTGATCCAGCATTTCTCAAAATTATTTGACTACCCGTGTGTGTGTGTGTGTGTGTGTGTGTGTGTGTGTGTAGGTACCAGAGTTCGGCAGAATGCACTTTGAGCAATGCTATCTTGGTTGCGCCTCATCCAACAGGGAGGGTGTTTTCCCCACAAGTAGGGCACACAGTGAGACATACTGACTCTATATTTCTGTCAGGAGCTGCTGAAGTGTTTGGGTACATGACTTGGGAGGTACCACCAGTGGGTTTGCCTTAAATAGATCAAAATGAAACATCTTTTAAAATGTTTTATTTTTCTCTTTTTTTCCCTTCCCACATTTTTATTGGTGATTATAGTTGTCAAATGAAGCCTTTTTACTATGCTAATTGAAATATTATATCCTAAAATCCTACATTATATCACATTTAGTTTATAACTGCATTATACCTGTTAGAGTTTCAAATACCATAACCATGATTTTATTAGGCAAAATAAATGCCACTGAATAATTATCTTCCAAAAATAAGCTGCCCAAAACAGCAGCTAAGACCTGTAGATGCAAGAAGTCATTTAATCCTAATTCCTTAAATTTGTAGGTAACTGCCTCAATTTCCATTTTTCTCCAATGTCCTTGACTGGCCCTTCTAGAATTTTATTGATACTTGCAGTCTGATGATTCTTGTCCAAGTTCTTTTTCTACTAGGCATATTTCCATTGCACCTGTGAAGGACTTTTTATTTCAATAAATCCAAACATACTTAAAAATTGGAAAGCTATAAAATTGTGGTTTGAAGAAGCAATCTGTGCTTGGAGGGCTGTTGTAGGAAGCGAACATTTCAGGAGAGGCGCAATTTAGGAAGAAATTGATTTTGTTATTCTTTAAGGAAAGAGGGAAAAAAAGCACTAAGTAGGTGATTTTTCTTCTTAGAAATAGATGTTGAATGATTTTATTCATGTGTGAAATTTGAAAAAACCTGCTAATAAGCTTTTTGATTTCAGACTCAATGGACATTAGGAAAAAATAATTTCTTCTTTCTCCTTCTCAGTTCAGTGTTTCATTAATGTAAAATAAGTAATGTAACATTTGCTGCTTGGAGGATCCATCAGTGCTATTCAGTGTAAGATCAAAAGTCAAAGTTCAGTTGGAAATTGTGGTAAGCAGTTTGGAACGATTTTGAATAAGTGAGTGAGCCTTAATTTAATGTGTAATTAATGGATTTAACACAGTCCAGATTCGTATCTAGTTCCAAAAGCAATTATTGTTATTCATTAAATGTGAATTGTTCTATTTTTCCATGTTTTTTTTCTACTTTGCCCTGATGAGGGAGAAGAAACATTTTTATTTCACTTATTCATGATTTTATCAGAAGGTCAGCTTCTGAGTGACACCTGCTGGCTGTGTGCTGAGAACTAACATGGGGCCACGACTATCTTCATGCCTGACAGTTTCAAGTTTGGTTGAAAACTCCTTAGGCTAGGCCAACAGGGAAGGAAGATGCTCTAGAAGTTTCCTAAAGTTAGATGCCAAGGAGGAACCAGGATTTGGTATCTGATGTAAACAAAGGCAGTACAAGGCAGGGTTTTGGGATGCAGATGGTCCCACAGCAGGAGGAGGGGCACTGGGTGGGAGCCTGGAAATCTGGAGTCTTACAGAAAGGGCACTGGAGTGCACTGGCCATTCGCCTATGTGATGTCAGATCCATTTCCCGCCTTTCCACAGCTCTGCTCTGTGTCTCAAGGCCTGACCCCTCCAAATTACATTTCTCAGACTCCCTTACTCATTGGTTTCCAGTTAGGCTTGGCCAATTAGAGGAACTGGGAGAACTTGGAGGGTGGGGAAAAGAAAAAACCCTCTGTAGTTATTCTTTCTGATGGTGCCTCCCCGACTGTGAGTCCAATCCCCATCCCCAGGCCCGAGCTCTAGTAGTTCCTTCTTCCCTCTCTGCTCAGTCAGGAGGATGGTAGCAGCCTCCTGCAGATGGTCATCTCTGGATAGCCTCACTATCCTGTGTTTCAACCCTCTCTACTGTGTACATCTGGCTTGCTTCAATTATTTTTATTATCTACCTGGACTTCAAGGGCATTTGAGCTTGAGATTCCTGGAAGGAATATATATATTTGAAGGGCTTGTGTATGTCTTACTTATGTCTAAATTTTTTTCTGCTTAGCAGGGCCTAGCACATACATGAGTTAGTGAAGTTTGTTCAATGAAAAATGTGTGAAATGGGTTGTAGGAGGAGCCACAGAAACTTTTGACTGTCAGGCCAAGCCTGAGGTTCAGGAGTGCTCAGGGTCAGAATAGGGTGTGCAGAGCTGTAAGACTCAATATTTTTTTTTCTTTTTTTTTACTTTAAAAAATTCGTTCTTTTTAACCATAAAAATGAAAAATTGTACCCCCTTTGTGTACAATGAATCAAAATGCAGTCAGTTAAAAAAAAAGTTTAAAGCGAAACAAAAACTTGTTCTTTTTAGATATACAGGACAGTTGAGTGTATTTTAACATATTATAAATACATGGAATATAACTTATTCTAATTAGGATCCCATTCTTGTGGTTGTACATCATGTGGAGTTTCCCTGGTGGTGTATTCATATATGAACATAGGAAAGTTATGTCCAATCCGTTGCCCTGTCTTTCCTATTCTCATCTCCCTTCTCTTCATTCCCCTCTGGGGCTCAGTATTTTCTGAAACATGTTGGGACTGATGCCAGTGGGGCAGCTGGAGCATTGCTGTTCAGCGGTGTTGTCATCATCTTTTTCTCCTAGGTGCCTCAGGAACACCACCGGGGCTTCATGAAACATGCTGACTACTGGTGTAGAGGCCACATTGTCACATGCAGCATGGTGACAAAGAATGGCTCAAACCCCAGGTCCACTCAGACATGTTATGTAAGTTACTTTTCTGGACCTCTGCAAAATGTGGAGATAATTACTCATCAAACAGAGCGTTGAAAAAATGTATGTCCTGAAATAAAAGGCGGTGTAGCTAAGTGGTAGAGTACTCGGCTACACTCAGCTACACCTAGTGTGATCAAGGCCCTGGCTTCCATTTCAGCACTGGAAAAAAAAAGTATATAAAGGGCTTGGGCCATATTAGGTGTTTAACAAGTAGTAGTTTAAAAATTGAAGGTAAGTGTCAACTCATGAATTAGTGGATGGTTACAAAGCCATAAGTTTCAGGGAATAATTTTAGTATTCTTATTTCTGATATTACCAACAAAGACAATATTATTCTAAAATATTAAAATACATGCAGGAACATGAACTTGACTACCTATAAATAGAACTTCATTTGATTAGAAACGTGTTCCAAATTGCTATGTAATACATTCATTTTAACATCTAGACACAAGATTATTTAAAAATGTGCTTCCCAGCAGCAATCTCTTATTTCAAATTTCTAATTATTTTTCATCTTTTAATTTTTTGATATTTTTTATTTCAGTATTATGTTTCTTTTACAGAAAGTTCAAATGGCTTAGAAGTAGTATCTTATTTCAGTGAGTCTCATATAATAGCCAGTAAGTATAATGAGGGCATTTCTGAATTTTTAGCTATCATGATGTTTTCCTTATAAGATTCAGGCTTAAAACACCTCCTCATCAAAATGTGTATAAGAGAGGTACATATAGGTGCTTACCAATTTGTAAATCAATCCATTTTGCAAACATCTTGCCTTTATATGCACATATATATACATATTTTAAAAATACACACATATGCATATTTAAAATAATTTATGTATATTTTTAACAACATGGCATGTTCTTTCTGAATGCTAGAATGCTTGGTTTTTGTTTCAAAGAGATTTGAAAAAAAAAAGTAGGTATATGAATGGTAGGTGATCTCTCTTTCCTTCTATAATTTATGTCTGCAAACTTCCTAAAGGAGGTGCTAATCAGATCAGATTTCAGGACTTTGATTGGTGGCCTCAGCACTCTGACCAGGGACAAGGAGGCCTGCAGTATTGAGAGAGAATACTTGCCATGTGGCCCTACTTCCCTGCCTATTGCCTCCAGACCACAGATCCCTTTGGTCCTAGCTATTGTTCTATTTTTCCTTTTGCAAAAGCATCTAGGTGCTTGGGAATTTTGGTTGCTTCATACTATGGTTGATGATACTATTGAGATTTAATAGGAACAGGAAGGCTCTGTTTTGGCTTAAGGCCTAAATCAGGCACTCCTAGCAAGATTAATTATGGGTCCCTATGCTGGAGGCTGTTCCTACCCAGCTAACAAGACCGTAACAATTCCATTTTTCATGAGTCATGGCCTTAGGTACTACCTCTCTCAGGAACCAGGGGTGAAAAAAGCCTAGCAGGTCAAGACAGGATAACCTCTGTGACGGTCAACTTTATGTATCAGTTTGACTGGACTAAGAGATAGTTGATCAAACATTATTCCTGGGTGTATCTGTGCTGGTGTTTCTGAAAGAGATTCACATTTGAGTTTGTAGACTTTGTATAGATCACCCTCTTCAATTCACATGGACGGACAACATCTAATCATTGAAGGTCTAAATAGAATAAAAAGGCAGAGCAAGGATGAATTGGTTCCCTGCTTGTGCTGCGGCAGACATCTTTTTCTGTGTTTGGACAGTGGTGCTCCTTGTTCTCAGGCCTGCAGGGTTATACCAACTGTCTTTCCTGGGTCTCCAGCTTGCAGATGGCAGATCACAGAACTTGGCCTCCATCATCACGTGAGCCAAACACTCAAAATAAATCTTTTTCTAAATCTCAATATTTATCCTATTTATTTACCTCTCTGGATCTTCCTAACACAAGCTCTTATCAGGAAGTCTTTTACATGCCAAGTTTTTTCTTTTTTTTTTCAACTTGGTAAGTCGCTTGGATTTTATAATACCATAATCCTAGTAACTGTCAGATGTATTGTTTGTACATATTGGTGGACAAGGTTTAAAAAAAATCTTTTTTCTTTTTTTTTGGAACCAGGAATTGAACTCAGGGGAACTTGGCCACTGAGCCACATCCCCAGCCCTATTTTGTATTTTATTTAGAGACAGGGTCTCACTGAGTTGCTTAGCGCCTCCCCGGTGCTGAGGCTGGCTTTGAACCCACGATCCTCCTGCCTCAGCACCGCCCCCCCCATTGCTGGGATTACAGGCGTGCACCACCACACCCGGCAAAAAAATTCTTTTTGTAACAGGGTAATACTATGCTGCCCATGCTGGCCTTGAATTTGGATTCCTCTTGAGTCATCTTCAGGAGTTGCTGGGATTATAGGCATGAGTCTTTGTGACTGGCTTGGGTTTTTTTTTTTTTTTAAATAACAAAGACCTACAGAATTTCTAATGTTGATTTTGCTAATGCATATTTAATAAATACCTTCAATCACTTAAGTAATGTTAAATCTCAGTCTTTGCTTATGCTTCACAAGGGAATGATGCCTTGATGTGTTATGCCTACTTAACAAATGTCTGCCCAAATAGTTGAAGGCATGCCTGGTAACTAAAAGCAATTGCATTTGGGGATTTAAAAATAGCTTTGAAATTCAAATTCTGTATAATATAATTAATTAATCATCTTAACTCCCCACAAATTTACATATGAAATTAATTTAATTCTAAATTACATTTGTATAATTCAAATATAATTTCAAATTCTGAAAAATTTGAATTGCCAAAAAAAAATGATCAAGCCAACTGCCAAACAATTTCATTTCAATAAATTAAGAAAAAATTTTAGTTGTAGAGGGGCACAATACCTTTACTGTATTTATTTATTTGTATGTGGTGTTGAGGATTGAACTCAGTGCCTCACACATGCTAGGCAAGTGCTCTGCCACTTGAGCCACAATGCCAGTCCATCAATAAATTTTTAAAATGTAGTATTTGTAGTATTACACCAATATAAATGAGTTAGAAAGGAGATAAACAAGGATTCATTCTGTAGATGTATACTTTCCTTTGGTTCTCAACCTACTTCCTTCTGGGTCCCTGCCTGAGCCTCCGAAGGAGATCTCTTTCTTTATTCTGCACCCCAACTTTCTACTCATTACTTTCAAAGCATTTTTTAAAAATTTGCAATTATATGTTCATTAATTTGTTTACTGGAGGTGAAATAGGTAAGATTTGTTAATTAATCCAATTAACTTGTGCCCAATGTGAATGGGGCCAAATACATATACACATAAAGAAAAATCTGAAATCAGGATTCTTGGAATAATTGAGGCATTTAGCGTTGCAGAGACTAATTTGTAGATTATTGGAAAGAAAGATTATACAAGCAGTGGATAAGCTTGTTCTTTTTTTTCTTCTTCTCATTTTTGAAGAGAACAAAATTTGACACCAAAGTTTATATTTTTCTTTATCTTCTCTGAACTGCAAAATCAGGACTTTCAACAGCAAAACAGCTGGATTCCTTATGCACACACAAACACCGGTGTCTGATGTATTTCAGCTTTAGACACCAGCATAGTTAGGCATCGTGAGGCATGGGTAGGTGGTGCTCCATTTCATTTTAGTTTAAACAAATTTAAAGTCAGAAAAGGACTTAGATTTTGATCTAATGGTTTCTGGAGTCACCCCAACCCCCCAAACCAAATGTTTTCATATTGGCTCTGAACTGGAATATTATGTGCATTGAGGATTTCAGGGTCTTGGATATAATCATTAAAGATTGGTGGAATTTTAATAGTGTCGAGTTGTATTTTACAGCAAAGATGTCATATTCTTGGCTTATAATTGAGAACAGTCTTAAAGAATTTTACAAACCAAAGGGCTAAAAGGGAAACTTGAAAGGGCTGTGATAGAGCCATTGTCTATAGAGTCAAGTTTATTCAGAGACAGTGAGGACAATGGTACATTCATAAATTAAGTTTTAGGTTTTGCATCTAGAAAAATGGAAGATGACTGATGAAAGATATGATGACTGAGAAACAATGGAAAAGGGAGGACCTTTCTCTTGAGAAGGGTTGTCATCTTAGAAAACAAGGTAATCACAGATGAAAGGGACAATAACTGCATACATATAAAAATGCTCTTAAAGTTGGAACTACAGTCATCTTTTGGCATCAGTGGACCCCATCCTCTACTGTGTGGATAGCAAATTGGCATTTGTTCAAGTCCATTCCGTAAAATGAGGTAGTATTTGCATTTAGCCTATGTACAACCTCTGGTGTACTTTATTTCTAGTTTGCTTATGAAACCCAATGAAATGGGAATGGTTGTTATACTGTATTGTTTAGGGAATAATGACAAGAAAAACAAAAAGCCCACATGTGTTCAGTGGAGATGCATTTTTCTCTAGGAATGCCACCCCCAACCAGTACTAGAAATTGAACCAAGGGAAGTCCTATCACTGAGTCACATCCTAACCCATTCTTAATTTTTTAAAAATTGATTTTTAATTCATTGTACACAAATGGAGTACAGCTGTTGTTTCTCTGGTTGTATACAAAATAGAGTCACACCATTTGTGTAATCATACCTGTAAATAGGGTAATGATGTTTGTCTTATTCTGTCATTATTCTTACCCCCCCAACCCGGATCCCACCCTTCCTTTCCCTCCATGCAATCCATCCTTCCTCCATTCTTGCCTCCCTTCCACCCTGCCTTATGTATCATCATCCATTTATCAGAGAGATCATTCAGCCTTTGGTTGTTTTGGGATTAGTTAATCTCACTTAGCATAACATTCTCCAACTTCATCCATTTACCTGCAAATGTCATAATTTTATTCTTCTTTATGGCTGAGTAATATTTCATTGTGTATATATATACCACTGTTTCTTTATCCATTCATCTATTGAAGGACATCTAGTTTGGTGCCACATGTAGCTATTGTGAATTGAGCAGCTAGGAACATTGATGTGGATGCATTGTTGTAGTATGCTGATTTTAAGTCCTTTGGGTATAGGCCAAGGAGTGGGATAGCTTGGTCAAATGGTGGATTCATTCCAAGTTTTCTGAGGAATCTCCACAGTGCTTTCCAGAATGGCTGCACTAATTTGCAACCCTACCAGCAATGTATGAGTGTACCTTTTCCCCCACATCCTCTCCAACACCTGTTGTTGCTAGTATTCTTGATAATAGACATTCTAATTGGGGTGAGATGAAATCTTAAGGTGGTTTTGATTAGCATTTCTCTTATTACTAGAGATGGTGAGCATTCTTTCATATACCTGTTCATTGCTTGTAGATCCTCTTCTGTAAAGTGTCTGCTCATTCCTTAGCCCATTTATTGATTGGGTTATTTATATTCTTGGGGTAAAGTTTTTTTGAGTTCTTTGTAGATTCTGGAAATGAGTGCTCTATCTGAAGTATGTATGGCAAAGATTTTCTCTCACTCTGTAGGCTCTCTCTTTACTTTGCTGATTGTTTCCTTTGCTGAGAGAAAAAGCTTTTTAGTTTGACTCTGTCCCAATCATTGATTCGTGCTTTTATTTCTTGCACTTTGGGAGTCATGTTAAGGAAATCTGGTCCTAAGCTGATATGATGAAGATTTGGACCTACTTTTTCTTCTATTAGGTGAAGGGTCTCTGGTCTAATTCCTAGTTGCTTGATCCAATTTGAGTTGAATTTTGTGCAAGGTGAGAGATAGGGGTTTAGTTTCATTTTGCTGCATATGGATTTCCAGTTTTCCCAGCACCATTTATTGAAGAGGCTATTTTTACTCCATTGTATGTTTTTGGTGCCTTTGTCTAGTATGAGAAAACTGTATTTATGTGGGTTTGTCTCTGCGTCCTCTATTGTGTACCATTGATCTACCTGCCTATTTTGGTGCCAATACCATGCTGTTTTTGTTACTATTGCTTTGTAGTATAATTGAAGGTCTGGTATTGTGATACTTCTGCTTCGCTCTTCTTGCTAAGAATTGCTTTAGCTATTCTGGGTCTCTTATTCCTCCAAATGAATTTCACGATTGCTTGCTCTATTTCTATGAGGTCCGTTATTGGGATTTTAATTGGAATTGCATTGAATTTGTATGGCGCTTTTGGTAGTTTGGCCATTTTGACTATATTAATTCTGCCTATCCAAGAACATGGGAGATCTTTCCATCTTCTCAGATTTTCTTTAATTTCTTTCTTTAGTGTTCTGCAATTCTCATTGTAGAAGTATTTCACCTCTTTTGTTAGAGTGATTCCCACATATTTTACTTTTTTGAGGCTATTGTGAATGGGGTAGTTTTCCTGATTTCTATTTCAGAGGATTCATCTCTTATGAATAAAAATGCATTAGATTTATGAGCATTAATTTTATATCCTGCTACTTTGCTGAATTCATTTATGAGTTCCAGAAGTTTTCTAGTGGAACTTTTTGGCTCCTCTAAATATGGAATCATGTCATCAGCAAATAGGGATAGTTTGAGCTCTTCTTTTCCTATTTGTATCCCTTTAATTTCTTTGGTCTGTCTAATTGCTCTGGCTAGAGTTTCAAGGACAATGTTGAATAAAAGTGGTGAAAGAGGGCATCCCTGCCTTGTTCCAGTTTTCAGGGGGAATGCTTTCAATTTTTCTCCATTTAGAATGATGTTGGCTGTAGGCTTAGCATAGATAGCCTTTACAATGTTAAGAAACGTTCCTACTACCCTATTTTTTCTAGTGTTTTGAGCATGAAGGGGTGCTGTATTTTATCAAATGCTTTTTCTGCATCTATTGAAATAATCATGTGGTTTTTAACTTTACATATGTTGATGGGGTGAATTTCATTCATTAATTTCCAGATGTTGAATCAACCATTCATCCCTGGGATGAAACCCACTTGATCATGGTGTGCTATCTTTTTAATATGCTTTTGTATGCAATTTGCTAAAATCTTGTTAAGAATTTTTGCATCTATGTTCATTAGGGATATTGGTCTGAAATTTTCTTTCCTTGATGTGTCTTTCTCTGGTTTTGGTATCAGGGTGATATTAGCTTCATAGAATGAGTTTGGAAGGGTTCCCTCCTTCTCTATTTCGTGGAATACTTTGAGGAGTATTGGAATGAGCTCTTCTTTGAAGGTCTTGTAAAACTCAGCTGTGAATCCATCTGGTCCTGGACTTTTCTTTGTTGGTAGACTTTTGATGACTTCTTCTGTTTCATTGCTTGAAGTTGATCTATTTAAATTATGTATGTCCTCCAGATTTGGTTTGGGTGGCTCATAAGCCTCTAGGAACCTGTTGATGTCTTTGAGATTTTCTATTTTGTTGGAGTATAAATTTTCAAAATAGCTTCTAATTATGTTTTGTATTTCAATAGTGTCTGTTGTGATATTTCTGTTTTCATTATGAATTTTAGTAATTTGAGTTTTCTCTTTCCTCTTCATTAGTGTGCTTAAGAGTTTATCAATTTTGTTTATTTTTTCAAAGAACCAACTTTTTGTTTTGTCAATTTTATGAATTGTCTCTTTTGTTTCAATTTCATTGATTTCTCCTCTGATTTTAATTTTTTCCTGTCTTCTACTGCTTTTGGTGATGGCGTGTTCCTCTTTTTCTAGGATGTTGAGTTATAATGTGAGGTCATTTATTTGTTCACTTTTCATTCTTTTATTGAATGCACTCCATGCAATGAATTTTCCTATTAGCACTGCTTTCATAGTATCCCAGAGATTTTGATATGTTGTATCTTTGTTCTCGTTGACCTCTAAAAATTTTTTTATTCCCCCCCTAATGTCTTCTGTTATCCATGCATCATTCAGTAGCACATTATTTAATCTCCAGGTGTTGTAGTAGTTTCTGTTTTTTATTTTATCATTGATTTCTAATTTCATTCCATTATGATCTGATAGTATACAAGGTAGTATCTCTATGTTTTTGTATTTGCTAAGAGTAGCTTTGTGGCATAACATATGGTCTATTTTAGAGAAGGATCCATGAGCTGCTGAGAAGAAAGTGTATTCGCTTATTGATGGATGGAATATTCTATATATGTCTGTTAAGTCTAAGTTGGCGATTGTGTTATTGAGTTCTTTGGTTTCTTTGTTCAATTTTTGCTTGGAAGATCTGTCCAATGGTGAGAGAATTGTGTTAAAGTCTCCCAGTATTATTGTGTTTTGGTCTACTTGGTTTCTGGAATTAAGAAGAATTTGATTGATGTACATGGATGTGCCATTGTTTGGGGCATAAATATTTATGATTGTTATGTCTTGGTGATTTATGCTTCCCTTAAGTAGTATGAAATGTCCTTCTTTATCCCTTCTAACTAATTTTGGCTTGAAGTCCACTTTATCTGATATGAGGATGGAAACCCCTGCTTTTTTTACTGAGTCCATGTGCATGGTATGTTTTTCCCCATCCTTTAACCTTAGTCTGTGGTATCTTTTTCTATGAGATGTGTCTCTTGGAGGCAGCATATTGTTGGGTCTTTCTTTTTAATCCAGTCTGCCAGTCTATGTCTTTTGATTGATGAGTTCAGGCCATTAACATTTTATTGAGATGTGATTTGTACTCCCAGTTATTTTGGCTATTTTTGGTTTTTAACTTGACTTTGTTTCTCCTTTATTTGGCTATTCCTTTAGGGTAGTTCCTCCCTATGCTGATTTACATTGTTGTTTTTCATTTCTTCCTCATGGAATATTTTGTTTAGAATGTTTCGTAGTGCTGGCTTTCTATTTGTAAATTCTTTTAGCTTTTGCTTATCATGGAAGGATTTTATTTCATCTTCAAATGTAAAGGTAAATTTTGCTAGGTATAAATTTCTTGGTTGGCATCCATTTTCTTTCAGAGCTTGAAATATGTTGTTCCAGGTCCTTCTAGCTTTTAGGCTCTGTATTGAGAAATCTGTTGATAACCATATTGGGTTTCCCCTGAATGTAATCTGTTTTTTTCCTCTTGCAGCCTTTAAAATTTTATCTTTATTTTGTGTGTTAGGTACTTTCATGATAATGTGCCTTGGTGTAGATCTGTTGTAGTTTTGTACCTTTGGTGTCCTATAAGCCTCTTGTATTTGATTTTCCATTTCATTCTTCAGATGTGGGAATTTTTCTGATATTATTTCATTGAATAGATTATTCATTCCTTTGATTTGTATCTCTATGCCTTCCTGAATCCCAATAACTCTCAAATTTGGTCTTTTCATGATATTCCATAATTCTTGTAGGCTTTGTTCATGACTTCTTACCATCTTCTCTGTTTGGTCTACTTTATTTTCAAAATTAAACATTTTGTCTTCAATGTCTGACATTCTGTCTTCCAGGTGATCTAGCCTGTTGGTTATGCTGTCTATTGAGTTTCTAATTTGGATTATTGTTTCTTTCATTTCAAGGAGTTCTGTGTGTTTTTTTTTTCAGAACCTCTGTCTCTTTATTGAAATGATCTTTAACTTCCTGTAATGGTTCTTTTAACTGTTGATTGGTGCAATCATTCATTGCCTGCATTTCCTCTCTCATCACATCTTTTGCTTCTCTGATCATTTTAATTATGTACACTCTGAACTCCCTTTCTGACATTTCTTCTACCTTGCTATCATTGGATTCTGTTGATGTAGCATCTAGGTTTGTTTGGGACACTGTCTTCCCCTGTTTTCTCATGTTGCTCATGATCTTCCCCTCTATGCATGAGAATCTGAGTTATTGCAGCTTCCCTCTATAGACTTGTGGTGTCCCTGCAGATTTCCAATACCTTACCAAGTAGTCTTCAGTAACACTAGACTATCGGCTGGGGTCAGGCTAGGGTATGTCTGGACCTCTGGGCTGGGCCTCCTGGTGACTGCCCCACGTGGAGGTCCCACAGGAGCACTCAGGGCTGATGTACCAGATGCAGAAGTCTCAGCATCTGCGTTGGGCTGAGCCAGATGTATGTCTCTGTGCCCACCTCCCAGACCTAGAAGTCTTGTGGGACTTGGCTGGGCTGAACCCAAACCTCTGAACTGAGCCTCCCCAAGTGGGAGACTCAAGAGTCCATTGTGCCTGCTTACCACTCACTGAAGTTTCCCACCTCTGTGCTTTGTCAGCTGCCCCCATGTGGAAGTTCCACAGGAGCACTCAGGGCCAATGTACCAGATGCAGAAGTCTGAGAAGTCTGCGCTCCCTTTCTTAATTTTTATTTTGAGACAGAGTCTTACTAAATTTCTGAGACTGCCCTCAAACTTGCCGTTCCCCTCTTTGAGCTTCAGTAGTCTCTGGAATGACAGTTGTGTGCAACTATGCTTCCTGAATATTTTAATCCAGGAATAAAAAATAATTTGATGTTTGGTTGAATCTGCAGATGCAGAACCCATGAATATGGAGATTTAACTATAGGCAAGACCTTTTTCTTTTTCTTAAATCAGCAAGTCTGGACAGGAACTCAAAGAAATGTAACTCTAACAGGATGCAAGATTTATGAGAATAAACTAGGACATCTCCCCTGATGGAGCCCAGAATATAAGAAACTTATTGAAGGATTCCTTTGAAAGCTACAGGCAAGGAGTCAATGGTAATAAAAGTTGGGGAATATGCCCTTGGTCACTAGGACAGTTCCTAGATTTTATATAAGATTTGGAAAATTTGATATTGGAAGACTGAAAAAGTCAGTCTGAATCCTTTGGTCATTCATGAGCATGCTTTAAAGTGTGGTTAGTATGCATGGGGAGGCATACTGAGGGATGTCTCATGCTACAAGGGAAAATGTTTGGGAAATTTGTGGTGGTAGAACTCTAAGGAAAAGAGACATGAGATGTATCAAGTAGAAGTCAGGTGGCACCCCAATAATTGAGTTCAGAGGTGGATTAAGGATGGGAATGATGGATGGTTTACTTCCATGTGGAAAACATCTTTCTCAGGGAAGAGGAAGACTGGCAGGGTTTGTTTTGACAGATGTGGAACCATTTATCTCATCTTATTATCTACAGGGAATTGAAGTCAGAATCTGGAGACAGATGTAGGGGAAAAAAATCCCTTCTGGGTCAGAAAGTAAAGATTACAGAGAAGGAAGGAAGGCATTCTGATCCAGCAATCAATGATAATTCTACACAAACCAAAAATAAAAAAAAATAAAAGCCAGGAGCGGGTTCAAATAATCTCAAAGAATTTAATTTTTTCCTTTCAAAATTTGGAAGTCAGCTAGATGTTCCCGAAAGGACTCTTGAGAACAATGGAAGAAACAGCGTTAGTGTAGCCATTGAAGAGTGTGAGGTCTTCAGGACTTGGAAGATTTAAAAATACTAGGTTAGCGTCCTGGACTTTTCAGGGTCCTAGAAGCCCATGCAATAGGAGCAAAGAAACTTATATTGTTGGTTCCAAAGTATGTTGGACAACATGATAGTCACCTGAGGCTGCCATGACAAATGGCCACAAATTGGGTGGTTTAAAACAACAGAAAGTCTCCATAGAAAACCTTGAAAAACACCTATGTCCCCTACAGATGCAGATAATTTTGTTACTTTCTTCTTATCAATATGTGTTTTATTTCTTTGTCTTGCCTCTAGGACTATTTTGAGTAAAAACAATGAATGAAGATATTCTTGCCTTGTTTGTTCTCAATATGAGGGAAAATGCATTCACTCTTTACCTATTAAATATCATGTTATATTTAAGTTCTTGTAGGTGTTCTTTATTAAGTTGAGAATATTTCAATCTACTATTTTTCTAAAAGTTTTTATTAAGAATGGATGATAAACTTTGTCAAATGTTTCTGCATAAATTATATGCTGATGTGACTCTTCTCTTTGGCTATTTTTATGGTAGTTTGAATCAGTGGTTTACAAGTATTGAATCAACTTTGCATTCTTGGAATAAATCCTGTGTAATTACAGTGTAAAAAACCCCCCAAAACCAGAAAGTTATTCTTTCACAGTTCTGGAGGCCATAACTTAGCTTAGATAATATCTGTGAAGACCTTTTTAACAAATAAGGTAGCATTCACATGTCCCAGGAATTAGGAGGTGGACATATCTTTTTGGGGGCCACCTCTTAACTTGCAATGGGAATGACGAAGACTTATGGTTCCTGACTGTATGTGGCAGGCCTTTTCTTCCTGTTGTTCTTGCATTCTCTAATGTGGTGAGGATATCTAGAAGTAAATCCATTTTCTACTCTCTTGGTCTCTATTTCTTTATTATCAGCCCTCATAAATCAGGATAGCCTTTGTCCCACCAAACTGGTCATCTTGGATTTGGAGAGAGAGAGTGGGAAGACTTTGCTGGGAAAGAATTCTACCTAGGTCTGAACATCTTCTGAGAAGAGGCTCTAACTATATTTTCAAGGATACTTGTATCATGAAAAGAATTGGAAGATAAAAAAATGGTGTCTTTTTCTGGAGCTGGAGGGAAAGATTAGTTGCTTCACAGTAAAATAAAGATGGCTCACTATGGGGCAAAGCTTGGGCGGGTTGACTTTCAGCCATTATAAAAGCTTGGGGGATATCTGGGAAGAGTGGTGCACATCTGTAACCCCATACCAGCTACTTGGGAAGCTGAGGCCAGCCTGGGCAACTTAGCAGGACCCTGTCTCAAAGTAGAAAATAAAAAGGGCTAAAATGTAGTTCAGTGGTGAAGTGACCCTGTGTTCAATCCCCATTCTCCAGTACAAAAACAAAATACAAAAACCTGGAGAGGTGTAGAACAGAAGCTTGCGTTTCCCCATCTGTGATGCAACCCACAGCATCTTTGCCTTGCCCTGTTGGGACTTGAGGGCAAGCAGAACTAATGGAACTGTGAAGTTATGCTATTTGCCATGCAGTGAAATAAGAATTCTTTTGGACACAAGAATCTTGTTTCTTCCACCAGCATCTAGGATATCATAGCTGAATAACTTACTAGTTGCAGGTAGGGTAAAATTCTGGTTGTTCAGTTTTTGACTGTCTCTCTTAGGCTTTCTGGCTTACATTGAATTCATTTTCTTGTTTATTTTGTTAATCAGAGAATCTAGGCACCCACTAGGCATCACTTATCCAGTGAGAAAAATGTTATTTCTGGTCCCCAGTTGACTATCATTGCTATGTGTGTGCATTTCCTATCAGAATTCTAGGGAAAGAAGGGGTAAGTGGTAGGGTTTTGGATAGTGACATCTGCATAGCTGTGTGATTTGAGTTGGGAGAGTGGGCAGAAAATTAATTATAGTAAGCTTAATGCTGAGCAGGGAATTTGTAAAGCATAAATTAAAGTATGCATATGTGAAGACATATGTATGAATGGATTTATTGCAGTGTGGTTATAATAGTGGAAATCTGGAAACATCCCGAATGTCCGTTAAGTGAGTTGAATAAAATATTGTACATTCATGCTATGGAATATTAGGCAGCTTTTAAAAAGAAAAGAACAAATCTGTGTATTTGGTCTCAGAAGATATTCACAACATATCAAATTATAAAAGAAGTAATAAACACGGTCTGCTCTTTTTTAAAAACAACTGAACATTTGTATAAATTTACTTTGAGATGAGGCACATTAAGCTGTTATTGTTAGCATTTATTACTTTTATAATCCATACTAAAATTGTAAAATAAAAGAGAAAGGATTTAATTGACTTTAAGCAAGTGCAGTCTTGGAGTGGTTGGCTTGAAGGGAAGGAAATAGGGTAACAAACTGAGGGAAATATAGAGTTTAGGGAAGTTAATTTTATTTTTTCAAAGATGGTTGTAGTTAGTGCATTTACAGAAAAGTACACTGGAAGAAATCAGTTCTTCCATCTGTTCTATTGTTGTCCTTTCACCCATCTTTCATCCTATCCATCCTTGCTTTCTTTCTTCCTTTTTGCATGGCATTTAAGGAGGATGAAAGATGCAGGAATGCTAAGTTTCTGTTCTTGTGGAGCTCCGTTATAGTTGGGGAGATGGACAGTAAACAAATCACCAAATAAATATCACAGTTTTAGGTAGTGACAAGGGCTATGAAGTGACAATAAAGCAGGGTGGGGGTAGATTATGACAGGGATGGTGGTGTGGCTCTATGTGGTAGGGAAGGGTTTTTGTGAAGTGCTGATATGTGAACAGAGGTCTGATGACATTACGTGCAAACTCTGAGGGAAGAGATTCCAGGCAGAGGGCCAAGCAAGTGAGTCTACCATGCATTGCTGGTGACAGTGTGCAAAGGTCCTGGCGGGGGTGCGATCTAGGCTGTGCTGTGGTGCTCTTCCCCTTGGGATGGAGTGAAGTGAGGAGGAAAACAGTGTTTCCTAGCAGGGTTTAGTCAGCATTGCTTACTCATTCCATGGGGGATCTTTGGTTAACAGGTGATGACGTTCTGGAAATGGGTTGAAAGAACGTCTTGTTTCCACAGTACTTTCTTTGTCCATGGTGCCAAAGATTCTTTGCTTGGCCAAATTTTAGTCAGGATTCTGAATTTTCTAGGTTTCCAACTTTATCAAGAACCCTGCTAAATCAATTTGTCACCCTCCTCCTGACCCTTGATATCTGATTGGGTCACTTACTCTCTACCCCCTGTGAAGTGATTTCTGGTTACCACAGCTTGTCTTCAGCAAGAATACTGTTAGTCTGTTTACAGAATCCCCCTAATCCATGATTCTTTCTCTTAGTAATTTCCTGTCCACTGACCTCATTGACTATAAATTCCCACTTGCCCATGTGGTACTTGGAGTTGGGTCCAAGATCTGTTGCAGGGGTCCCATACTGCACAATGGCCCTGAATGAAGCCTGGCTTTCACAAGTACCATTAAATAATTTTTTCTTTCAACAGCGGTCAAAGTAAACTTTCTGCTTCAGCAGGCCTTTTTTTCTTTTGTTCTGTGGATCTTGAAAGCAAACCGTATACATAACATTGTGTCAATTTTATTTTGGTCATCTCATCAGGATCGTCTTTCCCCCTCCCCAGAGAAATTGATATGAAAAGCATGTACTGTAATTTAAATGCAAATATCTCCTTGGATCCTGATATATTTCCCGAAGTTTTAAAGTGGAAATTACTTCCCAAACAAAGCCAAAAGTGTATTTAGGATTAATGTGCACATGTGGAGTGCATGCAACTCTATCAGCATCATTGCTCTGAGCTTCATTAAAATTGGATTAATATTCCAGGATGTCTGAGATTAGTTTCTACTGAAGATCTGCAAGATTTACATTGTTATACAGTTACCTCTGAAAAATTTCATTTTGTCTTTTGCTTGGACACTAAAAAATTGGAATTTCTGAGTGGTCTTCACTAGAATAGTGCCCTATGATACGTAGAGCCTTCCACTATGCTCCTTGGAAATAAGATCCTCATTGAAAGCACAGTGTTTCACAGTGTGTCCAGGCAGCCAAGATGATACACAACGTGGGGGCTAGATGATACAATCTTTTAAATTTTTTTTACTTTTTTTTAGTTTGAATATCCATATATATATTTTCACATATATTCCCATATATGTTTATAAACATTCATGTGTGTGTATATATATACATATATATACACATATACATATGTATATATATGTATACAAACACACCCTAATGGCAACCAAATTCCTGCTCATACATTTTCATATATATTCAGTTACATAATCATAGACTGTAACTAAAACAAATTATAAACATCCATCTCAAAATAAAAATAACTATATACATATTTATAGATGATATAATTTTTACATTGAAACAATGAGAGCACACAGAATCATCTCACCAAGGGATGTAACCAGATGCCAAGGGTTTGATTTTTGGTGAGTGTGAAGCCAAGGAGCATAGCCAGAAGATAAAAGAATGGAGAAAAATGTATTACTTAGAGCACATACGAAGCACATCAGAGTTATTTGTAAAGAGATGCTCTCTCTGGACAGAATCATGGGAATTTTTTCTGGGAGTTTATACATAGTCATTTTAGAGGCAGGTGTTTTCCTGTGCATGCTCAGTTTAGGATGTACTTTTCTGCACATGCTTAGTTCAGAGTCATAGTTCAAAAGTAAAGATGGTGGATAGATTCTTGGGCATGCTCAGCTCGAGGTCATAGAGCACATTGGTAAAAGGTTAAAATGGTAGACATGAACACTTCTCAGCGTGGTCAATATTAATAATGAGCCAAGTTTTCTCTAGCAGCTTAAACAATTTAGAGTGGCTCAGTGATCTGGTTCTTTGTAAGCTCCTCCAAAAAGTTTTAGCAGAAACAAAATAAAGGACATTTTAAAGGTGTGTTCAATGTGGGAATTTGCCCCTGAAATGTGTCTGTCTCATTTAGTGGCTAACAGGGATGCCTGTGGGAAATGTTATGCACTCACCAAATGTCTGATGGTTTGGATTTTTTAGTTCTGGTGGTTCTGGTGTTATTCATAGGTCATTCTAAGGAGTATCTACTGTTATCCAAATGTTTTCTCAAGCATTCTTAATTTAAACATTCTTGTAGGAAAACGGATAACTTATGATAAGTCACTTTGAGATGAACTATGGTTTTCATGTAATACTTTGCCAGGTAAAAAATCCCAAGGGCATTCTCAGTGTCATTTGGACTTGAAACATTTTGGATCCTGCTGTGAATATCCTGCTTTTTGAGCAAAGCTGATACCAGACTATATTTTGCATTTTTCTTTTTTTTCCCCCTTCTAATGCAATCACAATCTTTGGAGTTATTTCCTGGCATCATATATTTTAGAGCTTCAGTTGGAAGAGTAAAATTGTATTTGGAATGAGACTACAAAGCTTCGTGTTATGCAAAGACCTCAGCTACATAGAAGCCTGTGTACAGATCTCTATGATAAATTGTGACAGGGTGCTTTAGCAGATACAATATTGACTAGAGTGATACAGAAGTTTGTCAGACCTTGAGAAAGCCTAGTCATGGAACTATTCTTCCATTCCCCAAACCTACAATTCTATGGAATTTCCTTTGAAGCATAATAAAAAGCAGAGAACCTACAAAATAGGGGGGCTGAGTCCAGTCCAGCACACCCAGAGGCAGTTATCCTGGAGTCTATGAGATACAATAGATATCTTATAGATCTTTGCAATAGAAATATGGAACCTAGGAATCACTCTGTCTTAGTTGTTTTATGTGGCTATATCAGAATACTACAGACTGGGAAAATGATGAACAATAGGAGTTTATTTGGCTCAGGTTCTGAAGGTGGAAAAGTTCAAGATATAGAAATCTTCTCACTGCATCATTGTACGGTAGAAGGCATTACATAGCAAGATAAACCAAGTGTGCAAACTTATTCCTTCTCCTCTTTTTATAAAGCTACTAATCCCATAACAGGAGCTTTTCCTCATGCTTTATTTAATCCTAATTACCTTCTGAAGACCCCACCTGAAAATGCCATCAACATATACATTTGGAGATTCAGTTTTGAACACATAAACTTTTAGGGGACACATTTAAACCATAGCACATTCTAAACTTAAAGTATGGACTTTGAGAATAAGCAGGTGGAGAGACAAAATTGTCATATATGAATTCTTATGCAAGATGAGCATTCTTATGTGATTTCTTATTCATAATAATTGCTGAAATAACTGTGCATAAGGAAATGCTTATTGCACTGAAAATCAGAATAAACTGTAGACCTCCTTGGAACACAGAAGAGGATCATTGGAAAATGCAAAATTAGAATGCTGAAGGAAGTGCAAATCTAGACAAAACTGGAGAAGACTGCTGTCTGTCTAAAAGTTGTGCAAATTTCTGTTATATGGTTTGTTGTATGTATAATTGTGCTAAAGTTAACTCTTTACCACACTACTGGATTTAAGTCTTCTGTCATGCTTGAGCACTTTCAGGGTACTTCTGTGTTGCCATGACTTTCTCTGGCATGGCCATTAATTGAGGAACTGGTGGGGGGCAATGGGGGATTGAGAAAAGACAAACACATAGAGAAAGCTGGGACCAGATGGGACACTGTCCTTTGATGGAGGAACAATAACCTAGAGCTAGCTCAGCGCCTTTATTATATAGATTTTATCATCAAAAGGTTATTTGTGGGAAAGTTTCTGAAAAGCAGGCAATCTGATGGATGCAGCACTGGTGAGACATTAGGATTATTTTGTTATGCTCAGAATTCTCTATCCCCAGGAGCTGATGTCTGAGCTCAAGGTCCAGACTGATGTAACTCTGTGCCTTTGTATAGAGTTTCCTCACCATAGCAACTGGGCAATCATGACCCACATATTTGCACAGGAAGTTCCCAGCACAAACACAGTCTCGAGGCAATCAGAGACCAGGATCCAAGTCACCACTCTTCACACTGTGTTGTTTTCATAAAGGGTCAAGTTAATGCACCATTTTTAGGTTTGTTAAAGAATCTGAATTCTGTGAATTCAGGTTCAGGTGCTCAGAGTAGGCATATGTTTCCAGGTTAACTATCTGAAAGCAAATTTATTGAAATTAATTTGCCAAAAATTCTTTTTCAAAAGACATTTCACCAAGTGATGAATTGACAAGGAAAGAATGTCAGAGATTATATACGAGATAAGGTGGTTTTCTTTAAATTGTTTTACATATAGTTTACTGTTCATTTTCTTGTGATTCACCTATCATCAACTGCCTTAATCAGATGAATGCTTCCACATTTCAGCATTTTTCAGGTGCTCAGTGTCTGAAATGCCAATCATACATGTAACTGCCACTTCATGAGCCTCCACAGGTGCTGGCTTGGACAGACAGGTGGGGGATGTCATTGCTGGAACAGGGAAGCTGAGCAGAGGGAGCTTTGGGAAAGATTAAGGAGTTTGGTCATGATGTAATAAATTTGAGTTTGGGCAGAATGAAGTTTATTTTGTCTTATCACTGTGAAGACCCTTTTTTAACTTTGTGTTGAGGATACATGAAGATCAAAATTCCATGATATCGCTCGGAGTAGTGGCACATGACTCTAACCCCAGAACCTGTGGAGGCTGAGAAGGAGGATCTCAAGTTCAAAGCCTGCCTCAACAATTTAGCAAGGCCGTAAGCAACTTAGCAAGACCTTGTCTCAAAATAAAAAATAAAAAGAACTGGGAATGTTGCTCAGTGGTTAAGCCTCCTTGGGTTCAATCCCTGGTGCAAAAGAAAAAAAATCCTTATTATTTGCTCTACCATATCTTCTGTATAGACGAGAAGGAAACTATATTTTCCTCTTTTTGGAACCCTTGGAATTCATGATTTTTATTTTTCACTTTCTATTTTATCATATAAAGAGATATAAATTTAATAAGATATAATTCAAATGTACATAACATTGTGTTGTTATTCATCAGATTGTGCCTGAGACATTGAAGTATACACAATTTTCTCTTTGTACTGTGGTGCAAGTGCTTATTAAACTATAAAGTACTATATATAAATGTGTTCTATAATTGCCTTACATATTATCCAAAATAATGATTACCAGTCAGATAATTACAAGTTTTTACTGAATTCTCTCAAAGTACTATATAAGATACTTGGACATTCATACAGAGGAATAGACATAACCCCAGGCCCCCAAAACAAAACAAAACAATAGATTTGAGGAGCAGAATGTACAAACTTATAATCAATGTGAATTATTCTGTGTCTAGTGAGACCTGAGATAATTTAGGTCCTGAGTTATGGTCACCAGGTAAGTCATTTATATGTATCTCAAGAGTTCTGCAAGCACTCCTTCTCCTTTTAACATTCAGAGCAAAACATTCATCTGCAAACAACAGCTGGAAGCAAACTGAAGTTGGGTACCTCTGGGAGAGCATGGCTGGATTGGAATTAAAATTCTGCTAGACCCCAAGGCTTACAATGGTAAGCCTACTTTAGGCATCTGACTGAAGTTGCAATACAGACACTGATCTTTAAATCCCATTTGCAGACAAACTTTTCTCAGAGCCACTAGATATCTATATTAGAATGATTAAACACCTTCTGCTACAAATTAATAAAGACTCTGAAGACCATATTAAATTTACTCTCTGTTGAGCTGATCAATGCAAAGTATCTAAAATTCATTACTGGCAGAATGCAATGGTCACTACTACCCTTGTGAAGAGTCACATGCTCTGTGGATCATTCTGGAGGATCTTTAGTGGATCTTTACGTGCCAGGAACTGTGCTAAGTTGTGGATTACAGATGTAAATTTGAGAGTCATTGGTAAATAGGCATTAGGGAAATACACAAAATCATGCAATCTGATTAGAGTGAGAACAGAAGGCAACAGAGGATAGAATCCTGGATAACTTTATCACTGAAGAGCTTTGCTGATTAGGGCAAACTTGTTGCTTCCTGGGATGTTCTGATTTTGTTTTCCAGGAAAGCCTCCCCTTCATTATCTAATGATAAATATGGAACAGTGTACACTTATCTTGGTAGTCCCATTCCCCTTGCCAGTGACCACATTAGCATAGAGTATGTGACAATGAGACAGTCCTGGCCAATGAGACATGAAAGGTGATTGGATGGAAGCATCTGGAAATATTTCCTTACTTTCACAAAGAAACATAAGGGAATTATAGGCCTTTGTTTTCTAGATATTTCTGTGTCACTGGAAGGTCTAGGGCCTGTGGGTATCATGTGATCATGAGGGGAGACAGCAGAGACACGAAAATGACGCAGAACAGAAAGATGAAAAGAAACTGGGAGCTTTGTGACACTACTTGAATCAATCTGGAGCTGTCCAACCTAGGACTCGTAATTTGAGGCTGATTTTCCTTTTTATTTAAGTCATTTGAGTTGGGATTTATATTATATGAAGTGGAAAACATTCCAAATGATACATTATTCAAAGTAATTACATATTTGTTATATCTGGAAAAATCTATACCACTGATGTCCAGTGCTCAAAATATATGGAAACATTTTGTGAGTGAAATTACATTGTGAAAAATCAGGACCATGGATAAATTAAAGCATACTACTTGTCACCTCTGTTTTTCTAAATATATGTTGTTTTGTAATTGTGTTTTTATTTTAAATTAATGATAGCACTTACATGGATGAAATTAATGAAAATTCTTAGTTGAAGAGGTAATTTCTGCAGATACATTTGCATTATTATGAAAAAGGAATGAAATCTTCATTGATGTAGCATCAATGTAATGCCTGATGGAATGGGCAGAGAATATCATTGCTTAAGTGAGAAATACCACTCTATAGGTTTCATGCCTGTCGTGTGGAATCAGAATTTGTTGGGTGAATAGGTAGTATCCTACTTGTGTGGAAGACTTGAGATTGTATACCCAGAACCTTCTAAAGAAGTCTCCTAGCTGTTAAGAAATAAAGAATGGAGTGTAGTGAAGAAGATCCTATTAAAACTAGCTGTGACCCAAAATTTAACTTGCTAAAACAATTCCTGTAAATCTCTGTTAAGAGTCTAAAGGAGATTCACTTGACGATTCCATAAGTATGGCTTCAGCAGAGACTGAGGTTTTTCAGAAGCAAGAAAGTTTCTGTAGGTTTGAGCATCTCTCAGTTACATCTATGCCATCGTACTTTCACCAGATACTTTCCCACTTTGTAGAAATCAAATCAGAAAGATATTAGGACATCAAAGTGGCACACCACTCCAGATGGCTGATAAAGTCTGGATGCAGTCCTTTTCACCCTGTAGTACTATTTTCTGAAACTAGCCCTAACTTAACAGCTGTACATGATCAAAGCAACAGAAGGGAATCCTTGACATATTTATAAACAGAAAGAAAATATTTCTGAATGCCCAGGGGCACAAGTGAGCATCTGAAAATTAGTGTAATATCAGATACCAGGACAAGAGCTAATGCAAGGCACTGTATTTGATATTCTTAGATACACAGTGTATTTTGTCACACTGTAGTATCTTAAATCAATGACATGCTCCAAAGGTAATGAGCTCACTTAGATTATCAGCAGGAATGGATGCCAATTTTTGACTGTATACCTGCTCCAGACTGATCTTACTGGTCATGATATCATCATTCAGAGGCCACCATGTGCTTCTTTCCTCTCCTCTGCCTTTGCACTGTTCAGATCTGTTAAACTGTTAGCTGTCAAATAAGGGGTTCTGAAGAAAATCCTTTTTGAAAATAATTTTTCTCAGATTTCTATGCAGAATGAGCTAGACAAATTCTGCCAAAATGCAGAATATAATTTCAGTGTTTTAAAAATGATGAGTTGTTTGTTCAGACTTGAATTGATTCTTGGGCAGGTAGGAAGAAATACTCCCAGGAGGGACCCGGAACATAAAGGACTTGGAGCAGGTGGAGAAAAGCAAACTAGGCCCACTGAAATGGGACAGAGTGGGGGTTGTTGTGGGAAGGGCATGTGGAGGGAAGAACAGGAACTTCCTCTGGATCATTTGCTAAAAAATCTCAAAATCTCAGCATCGGCCTCCCATGCCCCTACTTTTTCTATTAGCTCATTTCTTCCAGAAATTTGACTCCCACAATGGTTAGGAGTCAGTGGCAGGACATTTACCCAGCATACTGAAGGTCCTGAGTTTGATCCTAGTACAAAAGACATTAATTAATTTGACTTTAACAATTAACAAAGTTATAATAGCTTTTTCCAACCACTGATTCTATAGTGTGCTGGTGAATGTTTAACAACAAACAGCTTTCTGATAAAAATTAACTATGACAATTTATAACATTTGCTGATTTTTGTTACGTAAATACTCTTACCACAGTCAATTCCAACTACCAAACTGAAGTCAAATAGCTCTCTTGGAAGGGTGTGAGTCTGCTCCAGTGCATGATCGCAAATGAGCCTCTTACCTTTTCAGAGTCTATCACCTCTTTGTCCCACCCCACTCTGGAGTCTTCATTGTGTTCCCTGCCTACATTACTATTTAGTGGGCCATCAGCATAGTCATCCCCCTGTACAACTCCACTCTGCAACACTTTGCATGCTCCTCTTTATTGAACAGAGTTCATTGTGTTTTAATTATGTCTCTTTCATCATTAATCAATGTTAAAGAATGCATCTTTTACTCCTTAGTTCTCATTGCTTACCATATTGCTGAACATATAGCAAATGTTCAATATATTTTTAGTGAACGAATAAAATTTTTAAACTAGGAAGGTAGCTTAGGAGGGAAATATGTGCCTAGAAGAAAAACTAGGCAATAAAACAATTTAAGTAGGAGAAAAAGTACAAGGAGGGAGGAGGAAGATGGAGAAAGATTGAGGAGTAGAAAGGGTGGAAGGATGCTTAGATAAATAATTGGAAATTTGTTGACATAGACTTGAGAAGCAATAGGAATCTGAAAAAAAAGGGGAGGGATATTTATATTGTTTGAGGTAGAAAGCATCATGTTAAAGAAAGATAAAAAAGAACTTATAATTTTTCACTTGCTCCCATATTGCCTCTTGGTAATTGAGTACTTAAAAAGAACTTTGTTGATTATGTCCTCATGATGACTGAGTGCACAGATGATGTGAAGGGAGAATGGTTGGGTTATTGAAGGATGAAATTCAAAATGGATTCAGCAAGTTTGAAGAGTGAGATTATCCAAATTGCAAGATATTTAACACACCACTTAAAGTTTTTAGGTTTAGGAATAAATAGCTAACTGCATAAAGCTAGGATTTTATATGTACATCCTATCTTTAAAAGGAGGATTAGTTAACTGTGTGATATGAGCCAACAGTTAAGATCTGACTACCTAAAATTCCTTGCAATCTGGGGTTGCATATGTAGGTGATAGTCATTTCTGCTTAGTCACTTCTAGTTTGTTGGACTCCACTCTGGTGTTACACTTTAGGAGGGACACTGAGCAAAGCAACCTGCAGAGTGAAGGGATTCAAACATGTCAGGCAAAGTTAAATTGAAATAATGGATGTTTGTCTTGAGGGCACAGAGACATGTACATATTGGATGTCTTCGTTACTATGTGGGCTCATGTACTAAAGATGAATTACACTTATTCTGCCAAGAAGGAGATTAAAACACAAGATGATTCAGCTCAATATAAAGACAGATCCAACATTCAGCTCTGTGAAGATGCAACTTTACTTAAATATTCTTTATGGCAATAGACACCCTTTGCTTCAGGAGGGAGTTTGGAAGCTCGATAATCACTTAGCAGAGATCTGCAAAAGGACACCAAGCTCTGCACCAATGTTTTAACTAGAAATTCTAAATGATCTTTTGCTTCTCTTAAATTTTATCTTTCTTCAAGAGTCATAAAAGATCTTTGATTTTCTGAAATGATTCTCAAGTTTTATTTTTGTCTTTTCTGAAAGATCATAAAATATATAAGTACATGATTATTAAATAAATCAAGCAATATAAAAGTTCCCAAAGCAGAATTTGAATTCCCTCCTCATCCTTTACTTCATGGTAAGTCCCCATGTCTTCCACAAAGGAGGTGATTCTGTCAAAAACTACAGGTAGCACAGGGTAGGGAAAGATGTCTCAGTGCTTATAGCATGCTTCTTCTCAGGGACAGTCTCCACTTTGCTGTAATTTGAAGAGACATAGGCTACTTGAGGGATGAAATACTTTGTATAGTTTTCTTTTTGAGCCTTTATTAACATACTTTGTCCATAAATAACCATTCCAGGATGTGCCACACAAAATTCATCATGGATGCAGTCTGTGAACAAAATTATGATACCAAACAGAAGAGAGATTAAAACTTTAGCAGCAGCTGATCATGTTTTACTTGAGAAAATGCAAACTGAGCATGGTCAGAATGATTTGATGTGTTCTGACTGGCTACTGGCACACTGAGGAAATGCTGTGACCATCAGCAAAGATTCATCTCCTCTTCCCCCCAGACTTGGCTGCTGGTGGTTGCAATGTCTTGTCAGCCACTGTAAAAGTTCAACAGTTTTCTCTGGATGGATCCTGTAAGTTTGGGTTGAAGAAAGTTACCTCTTTACATTTTTCTCAATGAAAGTGAGAAAGTCAGAATTAAAAAAAAGTCATTGTAATCACAAAGGAATACATCCCTGTTACTGAAATTCTGAATCCTATTGTCATTCAGATTTCAATTGAACACCAGCTAGCCTCCATTAATTCATTAATTTGCTTAATACTCATTAATCAGTTGTCTACTTTGTGACAGGAAACTCTGTTAAATACAGAAAATGTGATATCAGCAAAACCAAATTTGATGCCCTGGAGCTTACAGCTTAGTGAAAGAGATGGATAATTAATCACTTAAATTTTACCCAAGTAAAATTATGAAAAGGAAGCAAGAAAATTTCTTTTTAAGGAAATGAGCCTATGTCATTGAGCTATGAAGGAAGCATAGGAATTAACTAGGCAAAGAGAAGCATGAAGAGAATTTCAGGTCTATGTGCAAAGTTCCTGTAGTTGAAGGATAGCGATGCTAATGTGGGGCTCATTCATTGTTGAAGTGGAGAAATCAAGGAGGGGTGGCCTGGTATAGAATGAAGATGGAGAGGTAGGTCAGGGCCTGAATGTATGAGGCCTTATTGCTTAGATAAGGCAGTGTTGTCTTTATTTTAGAAGTAAGAGCAAATTATTCTTAGGTGAAGCTAGATGCTTTTGACTTTGACTTATAATAGCTTTTTTATTTATTCTCAAAAGTATATGCTCCACTAGGACGGGTTCTATCCCTTGATTTGTAGTTTAACCCCAGTGCCTGGTACTCTGCCAGACACAAAGTAGTTCAATAAATTTACTGAATGAATAAATTATTAGTGGGTGACCTGAAACACAGTTCTTCAGTTTGGGAAGGTGTGGAAGGCTGATGACTGTGAACTATAAGGTAGCTCAGCCACTGGGCATGTGTTGGTGAACCACAGGACATGATAAGAAGGCTGGAGGTCAGCTCGTAAATTGGGCAGAATAAGGAGCTCCAAGTAGGACTTCGGGCAGCTCTGACCCTTTGGATGAGAGAGAGGAGGATTTAAAGAAATTTCCCGAGGTTCTATAAAGTTAGAGAAAAGGAGTCCTACCTACTATCTAGAGAAGATACCCTGCTAGGTTGTCTGTCAGGAAGGACATGAGGCCCAAAGCTTGACAAGTCAGGTGCAGTTGGACCATCACTTCTGGAAGGGCGGACAGTGTTTCCCATGTTTTCTACCAGTTATGACATGGTTAAGGGGTGCCCTTTCAAAACCATTTCTGTAACTCTGTATTGTTCCTCTCTTGCCTATCATCTATCAATCATGCTGCATTAATAGTCCTGCATTCTGTGTACTATAGGGATTGTTTGTGTGGTTTTTTCTTTTAAGATATGGTCTCACAATATCATACTGGCTAGCCTCAAATTTGTGATTCTCCTGCCTCAACCTCCAACATAGCTAGGATTATAGAAATGTCCTACCATATCCAGCCTTAAATGAGCCCCTTCTTTTTTGTGGTGCTGGGAATCATACCCAGGACTTCATCCATGTTGACAAGCACTCCACTGCTGAACTATATCCCCAGTCCACGACAAGAATTATTAATATTGTTGTTGCTGCTCTTGTTGCTGTTAGTAGTAGTGTGGCTGAAAAAAATTGAAATATATTTATGTAAATGAAGGCTAAGTTTTGTAATGAAAAGGGGCAACCTAGCTGTGAGTGCCCTTAGACCCAGGTGGAGAGGGTCTCTCATCAGGGAAGTTCAGAAGTTGCAGGTGAAGAATTTTCCAAGTGGGGGCATTGTTCTTCCAGTTAGGAGGATAATTGTGTCCAGACAGAAAATAATGGGGCTAGGGCAGCTTACAGGAATCTGTGGACATAACTATAGTCTGTTGCCTAAGATGAGATGTGGTGAGGTACAGTGTGGAGGAGTATGCAGGCTTTCTAAGACTGTGAACAGCTTATAGATAAGCTTCCCAGACTAATGTTATCATGATTTGCTAAGATCAATCTGGGTCTACCCTTGGAATTTAAGTCTATTCCCCCTGACTAATGTGGTTGGAATAAGGAGAGATGTATAGTTGAACAAAACACAGTCTTGAAGGAGAAATTAAGAGGGGAATGAGTGCTGAATGGGCAACTGTAGTGAAAGTCTGCCATTTGTAGCTGTTCCAAATTGTTTGAATATACTCCCAATTTGGGCAGTTCTTCACGTCATGAAATTTGTACTTGGCAGGGTAGAATTTCCAACATCCCATGCTGCTGTGGTCCATACAGATAACTTCTATCATGATAATGTCCGTTAAGAATTGGGACTGAGGAGTTCACTAAGTAGCTTATCTAGAGAAGACCTCCATGGAACTTTTGGTGTTTCTGCGGAAGCTTCATGGGTGACTCAGTGGAAACAGTGGGATTTCTGCTGCATTAGGTGTGTGAGTCTGATTGTGCTACTTCTGATTGTCTTGCGTTTGGTGTGGCCTTACAAATTGAATTCCCTGAATCTCTTAGAAATTCTGTCAGCACACCAATCATTGAAATAAATGTCTCAGTGTGTAAATAAGCTATGTTCTGTGGTCTGTTTCTGAGCCCTGACCCATGGAATAACAAAGAATGTACACCACCATACAGGGAATTCTTTGCTTTTAGCAGTCCTTGTATATTTAGACAACCCCAAAGAAGTGTTTGTCATCACTGTTTCCATAATTAGTTGTTAATCGAATTAACAGTGTGTTAATCAGTTTTGTGTCAATGTGACCAAAATACCTGACATGAACAACTTAAAGGAGAAAAGATTTATTTTGGCTCTGGTTACAGAGGTTTCATTTCATGGTTGGCTGGCTCCATTGCTTTGGGCCTAAAGCAAGACAGACTATGATGGTGGAGGGGGTGGAAGGGGAAAGTTGCTCTGCTCTTGGCAAGCAGGAAGGAGAAAGAGAGAGACAGGGAGAGAGGGGGTGGGTTGTGTGGGGATGGGGATCAGAGAGGGAAGAGGAGAAGGGGCTGGGGAAGGGTATTTCTCTCAGTGACACCCTCCAATTAGGCCCCACTTTCTATAGTTTTCACCACTTCCCACTAATATAAAATCAAGTTATTAATCTATCAGTGGATTTATCCTCATGATCCATTCACTTCCCCAAAGCCTTACCTCTCAATATTGCTGTATAGGGGACCAACATATGAGCATTTGGGGGACGCTTTGTTTCCAAACCAAAACAAACAGGAAGAATTTTCAGAATTCAGATTAGAGAATCCTATAGTAAGAGATTTTTAGGCCACATGAGATTTTAGGGGGTAAAGGAATTAGGCGTATCTTTGTCCAAAACCAATAAAATCAGAAAGAAAATCCTTAAAAAGTATTATCTACCAGGTGCCGGTACATTGGCTACAGATGATACATTATTTATTTAGGGTTGCTTAATGCAATGTTGGAGCCTCTGAAGGCTGGAGAGAAGAATGTCTGAGTCATAAACATGTCGTTTGTTAATGCAGCTAAATATGAAAAATGAAATAATCTGAGGCCTGGTATTAACTAATTGATTCAGGGAATTGAATTTGTAGGGCCACACCAAAAGCAAGACAATCAGAAGTAGCACAATCAGACTCACACACCTAATGCAGCAGGTGTGTAGTGTGAGGAGTGGAGTGGGATGAGGGTGGGTGTGAGCTTCAGCTGAAGACAAAAAAAGGAAGAGCAGTCACCTGTTTGTTGGTAATAGCTGAAGGTGGATGAGAGATACCTGGGGTTCAATAGTTTCTCTATTTTTTATGTGTTTTAAAATTTCATTATAAATTTTTAAAAACCAAGACAAATAAAGGTCAAATACAGACAAAAATATATAGAGTGGCCTTGCTAATCTTTAGGGGATGTGTTCCACGATCCCTGGTAGATGCCTGAAACCACAGACAGTGCCAAGTCCCATACATACAGTACTTTGCAGCATCTCTTTAGTATGTCCAAATTGCCAGCATCACTATTCTTGTACTTTGGGGCCATTATTAAGTACAATAAGGGTTACCTGAACACAAGCATTGCCATATCACCACAGCTGATCTGATGACCAGGACAGCTATTATTAAGTGACTAATGGGCAGGTAGCATACACAGTGGGGATGTGCTGGACCAAGTGACGACGCCCATCCCAGGCAGAACGGAGTGGAGTGGTATGACGTATCATCACAGTACTCAGAGCAGAATATGATGGAAACTGTATGAACTGTTTATTTCTGGAAATTTCCCTTTAATATTTTCTGACTGTGACTGACCACAGGTAACTGAAGCTGCCTAAAGCAAAGATGTGGATAATGGGGGACTGGGGAGGACTATTTTAAGTAGTCTTCTGAGCAAGTGGGAGGTGGGGGAAAAGATCACTTGAGTCAGACTTTTCTTCTTATCTTGAAAACAAATTTATGTTCTTTATGCATTGTCTGCTCTGGGGAGTTGAAATAGCTCCCGAAGTGGGAGAAATGAAGCTGACAGGGCTGATGCTCTGGTTCAGGCAGGCCTCACAGTGGGTTTGGGTAACCATCTGAAGTCCAAGTACATCCTAAGATGTAGAAA
The DNA here is from genome assembly GCA_020662805.1 of Glaucomys volans. Lineage (NCBI taxonomy): Eukaryota > Metazoa > Chordata > Mammalia > Rodentia > Sciuridae > Glaucomys > Glaucomys volans. The sequence goes on from JAJEJO010052434.1 coordinate 33,741, forward strand.
GAAATATGGTTGAATCACAGACACAGACGTTAGGTAAGGACACAGAGGACAGGTTCCAGGCCAGCTTGGCAAATATGCTGCCAACAATGAATGGCTTTTCCCCCCTTATTCATGCCTTCAGCCTTTGGAAATAGCACTCCCAAATAGTCATATGGCAAAACACAGAGGTATGATTAAAGTGGAAGGGAATCACAAGATCACAAGCAACTACCCACACTGTATCTAAGCAGCCTTCCTATTCAAAAGCAAGATGATAAAATGTCATGGCTTCTATGCAAACACTGCTGCCCTGACCTTTTTCTCCCTTCACTAAGTAAGCATTGAAAAATAAAATGCAAAACATGGATGAAAAATCAAACAAGAAGAAATGAAAACCTAAGAAGGGTTTCTAACGGTGTTTCACTTTATGGAAGAACTTACTAAAGGCAAACATGTAAGTAATAGTTTAAAGTTGAGTAAATAAAATAACAATTGTGTGAAAAAAAAAGAAGTTGCTGCACTAAGGAAACATGTCAACTACTAAAAATTCAATACCATTGCAGAATTAATCAATAAAATGAAGTAGAAAGAACAAGAAATTACACATGCTGCTCAGAATTGGATGCATGACATCGGGGAAAGGTTTAAGACAATCACAGTGAAGTCAGAGGAAAAAGAGGGATTAAGACATTGCGAAAGAAAATGTGAGAAATGAATGGCAGGCAAAGCCAAGTCAACGCTGAGTTTTAAAGCCCAACAAACCCAACAGACAATAGCTTCAAAATAACACAGACTATAATTTTCCTACGTTTAGGAAGAATTGAATTGGGAAATGTAAGCCTGTTGTGGGAAAGATGAATTGAGAAGAATCAATAAGGACATATATCCCTACTATGGCTTTGAATTTCAAGGGGGGAAAAAGCATTATTCAGGCAGAGAGAGTAAGTTATAAAGGCAAAAATCTGAGTTGTCTATAGAAATAATAAATGTTTCTCTCTGCTTCCTTGTTACCGTGCCCTGAGCTGCTTTCCTCCACCACCCGCTTCTGCCATGATGTTCTGCCTTACTTTGGGTTCAGAGCTTTGGAGTTGGCCATCTATGGACTGAGACCTCTGAAACTTACTCAAATTGTTCTTGTCAGGTCTTTCGGTCACAGTAACGAAAAGGCTGATTAAACCAGTCATTTTTCTCCACAGAGCTTGTTTTCTGAATTTCAAGGTCTCCCTAGGGGAATGGCATTCTTGATTGGCTATTTATATTTAGGCGGGGGGGGGGGACCACAAAGCCTGTAGGAAGGGAATTGTATACTGAGATTCCCTGGAAGCGGACTGCTGGTTCACTGTTGGGGAACCCCAGATACCAGGACATTTTTCTTTCCTGTGGAGATGGAGGGAGCCCCAGGGAAGATGCTTCCCATCTCCTGCCTGGCTGCCAGTGTCCTGGGGGTTGACTGGGCAAGAGGCGGGCAGTGGTCTCAGCACCTCTTGGGCACTTGTGTACAAGTGCTCTTGACTAGACCTGGTGGCCCCAGAGGCCCTAAGTTTTATTTCTCCAACAATGATCTCCCATTTTTGCCAGTGTGGGGATCGGGCAGTTACTAGGCTCTGCAGGAGGTGTATCCTTAATTAATAAGTTTGCAACATTAAAAAAAGAGAAATATTAAATGTCAATCAAAAAAGAACCATGTCTGCAATGTTCTGAAGGAAAGAAGGTAGGATCAAGAATATTATATCCAACAAATACCAAAGACCATTGTGCAGGCATAGATATGAACAGGTAGAAATTTTCCAATGTGAAAGAGTTCAAACTTTATAGACGCCATGAGTTCCTGAAAAAGAAACAGAACTCAATGATAGAATCCTACCAACCAGGAGATTAAGGAAAACATTGTTAAAAGGATTTTCACATATATGCAATTCATTTAAATTTAGAAGGAAGACTAAAAACCTGTGAGGAATACAGTATTTTTTATACAAAAGGTAAATAGGTAAGCATTAATAAGGAAAAATAAATAAATGTAAAAAGATGCCATATACTCAGAGGAAGAATTTCCTGTTTTTAGCTGAATTCAGTAGATATTGCCTTCCTAAAAATGTTTAAATTTTACGTAAAGTTTTCAAGGTTTTCATCAGATAAAAAGAAGATGACCATTATTCAAATCAGGTTAATAAAATGGGTAGTGAAGGTAGAAAAAGGAATAATGTATAGTGGAAAGTTGATAGATAATGTGCAAAATGATGTTATAACATAATAGAAATTTTAAGCATAAGGTTAAAAAAGAAACTCTAAAAGAATGAAAACCAGACTATAAACTGAGGAAGGAAACCACAGACAAACCTTTAGTGGCCACAGTTCTGCAGAATGCAGGGAGGTGAAGGCAGACTGATCCCTCTTTTGTAAGGTTCTCTGCAACTTTGATGTCATGTTTCCATCTGTTGAAGATCACCTCCTCTGTAGGCTCAGTAGGTGTCTCATTCCTTCCAATTTAATGAGATGTAATTCTTCTGTAAAGAACACCCTTCATCCATAGGGCAATTTGTACACTGCAGTACAGTTCATTTGTGAAAGAAAGGCAGGACATATGTTTCTTTCTTTTTAGTTGCCATTTTCAGAATAAGGAATGTGTGGCCTAGTAACTTTCATGTGTGTTTCTCGTGTTCTTTCCCTCCTTTCTTTCTTCACTCCTCCTTCCCTTTGTTCTTTCCGGAGCAGGACTTTCTCTTTTATATATATATATATATATATATATATATATATATATATACACATATATATGTATATATACATATATATTGTATATATACGTACATGTATGTATATACATGTACGTATATACATATATATATATACTGATGAATTTTAAAAATACTTAAGTGTATTAAATTCTTATTTTGATTCTTATTTGAACCAATAGGTGGTATGAATTTTTTGAGACAATGGGGGAAATATGATTATGGACCTGACACTGGATAATAAAGAATGATAACTTTGTAGCCATGGGATTCTCAAAGAAAGAGTTTGTTTTAAAAAGGGACCATACTGAAGATTGGAGACATATGTGATACTAAGGATTTGACTTAATTACTTCAGTAAAGAGGAGATAGGGAAGCAAATGAAGCAAAAAATTGGATGATTTTTAAATTTAGAAAAAGGGAGTTTATTATGCCCTTCTCTCTGATTTTGTGTATTTTAGATGTTTTCATAGTAATTTTTTAGGAGCTTAGATTAAAAAAGAATGAGGGGCTCTCAATGTAGCTCAGTGGTAGAACACTTGCTTAGCTGGGTTTTATCCCCAGCACCATTAAAATAAAAGAGAATGAGATCAATGTATATTATTAATAGAAGTATTCCAATGATATAAGTGTAGATAAGGGAAATAGTATTGTAAATTTAAAAATAACTAAATATGGTTATTTTTTGTGTTTAGGGCATGACTAACAAAAACAAGCACCTCCTCCTTCTGAACTGTGACAAGTGGCTTGACGTCCAGACATCCAGCAGATGGCGCACCGCACCCACTTTTGTGGTGAAGGAGCGTTTCCCCGGCATCCTGCTACTCAGACTTTGATGCAAACCCCGAGTATTCCATCATGTCAAAAATCAACACTTCACGCCTTTATAATTAGCATTCTGCCTTTAGAAATGGCCCTACTGTCTCCTTGGATTTGGACTTTGTCTTTCTCAGTCCTGGCTCAGGTCTTGGATTCTGTTTCACTATCCAGAGCAGGAGGAATGTGAATCAGTGGAAAGCATACTGGGGTGCAATTAAGGTAGTTTGTATTTCTGTGACTTTCAGCAAGTTTTTCACTTCCTAGAGCCAGGATTCCTTGTCTGTTAACTAAGGTTTGTTGTAGCAGGTGATCATTAAGATCCATTGTTTCACTCACATTCTGTGATTCTATGATTCTGCTTCCAATTTTTCAGCCTACAGATCCCTGGGGAGGGAGCAAAAATGCATCATAGAAGTGCCTTCACAAAGTCAAGTTAAAGAGAGGGTAGGGAGACAGATGACTTGATAACAGCTAGGAACAATTGAGAGAGAAAAGGGATGCAACCACGAAGGGGAAAAGGTAGCACAAGCTCCAGAGACGAGTCTCTCAACTCTAGGCAAACGCAGAGCCAGCAACAGATCGAGGTAGCAAGTGCAGTGGAGGGGTTCAGGGCCATTCTGTCTCCAAGACCCCTGTCCTTTCTCCATCATGCAATGCCCTGCCTCCTCTAGGGATGCTGATCTTGAGACATGAATGGAGGTGGTGCAGACTGGTCTAAAGCCATCTACAGCTCTGCATGCATCTGTAGCTCAGTAGCTTAGGGTCAACTTTCTCCTCTGGTTCTGTCTTCTACCATCAGACTCATCCAACCCTATGCTGTTTTCATTTATAGACTAGCTCAGGCTTAATACTCCACTCCTGCTGAAATTCTTTTCCTCAGTTTAATTTACTTTTGCTTCTTCTCTTTCATTTATACCACTATCAATACATATGTCCTAACTGTGCGTCAGAGAAGAGCTGGAAAGTTTAGAGTGAAATGAAGGGATCCTTGTGGGAACCCCATGGGATGACAGTAAAGTGTCATGATGACCATGTACCCTTATAGCAGCGGTGTCTAACAGCAAGCAAAGATGTGAAAACCTGTCTATTTGTTTTTCACTGACCAGATCAGATCCTATTTTCCTTAGGAAGTCTCCTATCTGCGCTGAACTTTTATATTTATTTTCTGAAAACAAAAACCAAAAACCAAAAAAACAAAACCATTGGTAATTATTTTAAACTATTGTTCATTGTCTTTTTTAAATTCTTTTTTTTTTTTTTTTTTTGTAGATTGAACCCAGGGGAACTCTACCTCTGAGCCTCATCCCCAGACCTTTTGAAAAATATTTTATTTAAAGACAGGGCCTTGCTGAGTTGCTTAGGGCCTTACTAAGTCTCTGAGGCTGGCTTTGAACTTGCAATTCCCCTGCCTTAGCCTCCCGAGCTGCTGGAATTACAGGCACGAGCCACCATGCCTGGCTTGTTCGTTGTATTTTCATGTTCATGTCTCATGCCATCAGCTACCCTTGGGGGGATGGAAACCGTATTTTTTATATCCACTGTTTCCTTTAGCACTGTCTTTGCACACAGTAGGACGCTTCACTTTCAGGCATAAAAGCAAATGTACTATCTGAATTTGCGGGCCCCTGAATTTATTTTCACATGCCTTCCCACCAACGACAGTCGCTTTACATTCCCGACTGCTCTAAACTGATCTCACAGTTTGATTATTCAAATCTTTGCCTTTTTTTCCTTCCTACTTTCCCTGTGCGCCTTTTAACCATTCTGTGGCTTTCTCGCATTTTCTTTACATGATGGAATTGGAAATGAGAACGGTGGTATCAATTCGTTTTCACCTTGCTGGCTGCAGCTGGTAGTGTTTCTACCGCTGGAGCGGAGAGGATAATTGAAGAAAGACGCAGCAGCTGGTGAAAATGAAGTTTCTGAGTAACTTTGGGTTCCTTATTTGTGTTCTTTTATATGCTGGCTGAATCACTTAGGACTTTGAAAGATGGAATTCACATTTTATGGTTGTACTGTTTTATATCTCAGGTTGCTTTATATCTCAGGTGCATCCATGTGTAAATGAAAGGGGCCACCTTTCACTCTCCTTCTTCTGTGAAGGATGAGGTCAACTTCTGAGCCTCTCCAAATGGGAACTTGTCTCAGGGAGCATACCTCATCGTATGGTTGTACTGTTCAGAGCCCATCAGGGTGCTGGGCAGGGAAGAAGGCTGTCAGCAGGAAGTAATGTATGTGGTATTAAGTTATAGTTTTTGTATTTTCAGTCTATGCAGTAGATTATCTTAAAAATGTTTTCACTAATCTCTAAGAAAGAGACCAGGAAAGACACTGTACCGGCTTTACTGCTGGTGGAAGCACAGGGGACACTGGCCACTCCAGCAGGGGTGACAGAATGATGGGGCAAGTACTTTCCACTCTGTTTTCTCTTCCATTCAATGGATATTTGCATAATCACGAAACCCCAGAATCTGCTCTCCCAACACACTGGATGTGTCTTGCCCATTCCTGGGTCAGTTCTATAAACTTGAAAGTAACACCTACTCATAGTACTATTGCTAAGGCATAGTAGAACACATAAAGATCAAGTTAAAAACAAAAATGTAGAGTGTGCTTTTGTGGGTAAACATTATACGCACATAGATAGAATTATGCATATTACAATGTTTACATTAATAAAAAATACAAAAAAAGAAAGTAACACCTACCCAGGGCTGTGTCCCAGGTGACTCACTCTGCCTTTGGGGTCAGAAACAGTTACACCACAGAACACGTCACAATGCATAACCACAGAGGAGTTAATTTTGGAATGGAGATTACATACACTGTCCTTTGCTCATTCTTTTTTTCTTGGAAGCCTTTCTCCATGGACCCCCCTTTTACCATACTGTTCTTCCCCAGATCGCTACCCTTTTCTTTGTAACCCCTTCTTCCATTATTGGGTTCCTACCTGGGAGCCACAATGCTTTTTTGTTGTGTAGAGCAATCTTGTTCTCCTTATTTCCGACTTTCCATAAACTCATCTTTCTCTAAGTAATTGGTTCAATGAAGTGCTTTGTTAAATAAAAAAGCCATTCCCACAGAAAACTGTAAGGAGATGGAAATAGTTGTAGTTGGCATCAGGGGTGTGTGTGTGTGTGTGTGTGTGTGTGTGTGTATGCAGGCTCCATTTGCTGTAGATGAAGCCCTTTGATGATTATCTTAGGATAGCATTTTCCTTATTTTTTGGAAGATATTTGAGAACCATGGTAAGGAACATATTTTATTTTCAGCCAATCACACACACATACACACACACACACACACACACACAAAAACACACCCCTACATCTTCACATGTATTTGTGCACACGCATATTTTATTCCATCAGCATCCCTTTTATTTTGTTTCTTAGGAACTCTAAGCAGGGAGCATCATTTCACAGAAATGAAATTTATTATTAAAGGATTATTATTAAAAGGGTTCTGTTTTGATATTTAATATCCTGTTTTGTCAGTTTAAATAATACTAGTCCTAGGTGGGCACTGTGGGGCATGCCTGCAATCCCAGCTACTTGGGAAGCTGAGGCAAGATGATCACAAATTTGTGGGCCAGCTTAGCAAGAACCTGTCTCAAAAATAAAATTAAAAAATGTAACTCAGTGGTAGAATATTTGCCTAGCTTCTGCAAGGTCCTGGTTTGATCTTCAGTACTATAAAACAAAACAAAACAAAAACAAACAAAAACAAAACAAAAAACGAATCCGGATTCTGACCCCTAATGACCTGAAGTTTAAAAAACATTGCTTTTGGATACACCAGGACCTATAAAACTGGAATTTCTATTCTGGAGAATCTCTACAACAAGAGCATTACACATTTCCAGCTTTAATGCTATGATTTGGTATGAATGAAATGCCATATTCTGCTTTTAGAAATTAATCCTAACAAGGTAGCATAGCATTAATTTTGTCACTCTACCTGTACTAGCCTCATAAATAACCTAGACCAGCATTTGAAACTTCAGTGGGTAGTGGGTGGCTTTCATTCTAGAATTTCTCCAGGTAGTTTTTTTTTTTTTTTTAAATGAGTGTTTTGGTGAAACATGACAGAATATTTGGAAAGAGGCAATGGAAACAACCTGCAGCTAACTTCTATCATGTACCCAGTTAACATTTTCTGTCTTTCCTTCACTCTTTCCTTTCCCTTTCTTTCTTTTCCTTCCTTCCTTCCTTCCTTCCTTCCTTCCTTCCTTCC
>JAJEJO010052434.1:41516-113920 GCA_020662805.1 Glaucomys volans
TTCCTTCCTTCCTTCCTTCCTTCCTTCCTTCCTTCCTTCCCTCCCTCCCTCCCTCCCTTTCTTGCCCTTCAGATTGAACCTAGGGCCTCACTCATGCTAGATTACATCTCCAGCCCCCATTTTATAGTAGTATTTAGTTTTTCTATTTTTTTTGGAACTGGGGATTGAACCCAGGGATGCTTCACCACTGAGCCACATCCTCAGCCCCTTTTTTAAAAGTTTTGAGACAGGGTCTCGCTAAGTTGCCAAGGCTGGCGACCTCCTGAGTTTCTGGGATCACAGGCGCTCATCACTGAGCTCAGCTCATGGCAGCATGTCTGGCTGTGCATATTCAAACCAACTTCTTTTAAAGATGTAAAACCTGTTATTTTTCCTCACATTTCAAGTAAGAATAAAAACCCACACTTGGGAAGTCCTATGAATGTGAAGGCATGCTTGCACATGCACACACACACCCTTACACACTCACAGAATGAAGAAGCAAAAGCTTCCTGCTTGAATTTAATATGAAATCTCACTTTTCTCACATTTCTTATGGTTTCACACCTACAGTCTGGCTAATACATTTTCTAGGCAATTCTCAGTAGTAGAAAAAAATGTTAAAGTGATAGCTGGAATGCAATGTGTGAAAAAGCTCTCAGCACAGATATGAATATATTTGGGAGGAGAAGAGTGCCCTGGACATTCAATGTTAGAATGTTAAGAGATGTCTTTTACGTAATGACTTTTACACACCTGCCTTGAGACAATCTCTTATAAGTATTACAATAGCTCACCTGTAAAGTGAGAAAAATATTTATGATATTACTGAGGCTAGCATAAATCAAAATTAGGAGAGTTTTCTAGGCTTTTTCTATAAATTGGGGCCTACAATGGAGTTGATATAGAATGTTAGTCATAACATTATAAGCCAATCACCAATGACCTGCACTCTTTTAAATAGAATGTTTTCCATTTTTCATTTAGTTGATATCTAGGTTCTTTGATACATTGAAGTATTCATCTTGTTGGCCTATTATACCAGATATGGAAGGGAAATTTCATTTCTGTGAAATGATGCTCCCTGCTTAGAGTTCCTAAGAAACAAAATAAAAGGGATGTTGATTTCTGGACATCTTCCTCTGATTTAAAATTGAAGGCTATGATTGCAAGCTGATATAAAAGGAAATTTTTGCAAATATTAAAATGACTAACATTTTACATAAATTAACTTCTTCCTCCTTTCTGGTTTTTTGTCTAAGCTTACCCTACTGTGGCAGGAGGGGATGATATAGTACATAAGAAAGTTAGAGAGAGAGAGAGAGAGAGAGAGAGAATAGGTTTAAATTTCCTTATTTTGATCTTCCCCCTTTAACAAGATAAAAACTAGGCTTGGTGAACTTGACCAGAGATATTTAGGATGGAGGTAGAAGAGAATGTGGGAAAGTCTTCCCCTCCCGAACCAGGTGTGTTGAGAAGACAGGATAAGGAAGACAGGATAAGGAAGATAGCTCCCTGCTCGGGGCTTTAACCCCTACATATGATGCTTTTTTAAAAACTGCAAGAAATCAAAATTAGAGGTGACATGCTCCCCTTCTTATTTGGGACTCAATGGAGGGTGGCCAGTATTAACTTGTGGCAGCCGATATGTTCACGCTGAATAGTAACTAGTTAGACTCCTGAGCCTCTCCTGATTCCTGTGTGGCACAGACATTGTGTTGGAAGTCAGATAGTCTTGCATTGTCAAGGTGACATCACAACAGATGCTGAGGATGAGCACCACGTCTTGGGTGGGTTTAGAGGGTGTGTTAAGACTTAGAATAGGCTCTAGACATCGAAAGCCAAGAAGAAGAAAGTTGAGAGTTTTAAACTGTTGTGCATGAACAGAATTTGGAGGTATAGTCAGTACAACAGATCAAGACTCAACTGTCTCTGAAAAGATATTTTGTTATTCACAGTCCTCAAGAGGAGTGGGCCTGGCACACCCTGGGGGGGCCAATAGGGGAAATATCAGACTTGGTTAGAAAACAAAGAGAGAAAGAGGAACTATAGGTGAGAGCTTTTATTGTGGTTTCTGTGAGAAGGAATGGGAGAGTCAGGGTAAGAAGGCTCCAGATTGACTGGTCCGAATAATTTCAATGTGCTCTGGGGCTGTAGTTGTTGGTGCCTGTTCCTGAGTTGATTAGGGAATGTGTTGAGTGGCTTCAAGAGTTTGAGAGCCTGATCAAAAAGGTAGTTGCAGATGTTGGGCTCTGGATTGTTGGTCTGTGTTTGAATCCTGTCTCCTCCCGAGCAGGAGGACTCCTCCCCAAGAGGGGAGGAGCAAAGAGGGAAGCAGGAGGGAAGGCAAGGTGACAGGCATATTATTAGTTGTTTGAAACAAGAAATATCTGGTGCATGAATATAAGGCAGATGTTAAAGAATCAAATTTTTAAAACTAGAAATGTGGTTAATAGAGTCAACAGTTTAACTCTACCAGGCCTTACCACATCAAGGAAGGAAAGTCCACAAATTTACTGCTGTGAAAACCCAGAGCAGTACCAATAGAATGCCCCTGATGGACCAGGCCAAACAGAGAAAGGATGGTACTGAGACAGACTGAGCATTTTACCCTCCTGAAGAACAAGACCAAATAGGGTTGGATGATATATTAAATGAATCAGTGGATTGGGGCTGAAATTAAAATACTTCCTGATCTGCTATCTTAATTTCCTTCAACAGATATTGTATGCCTTCTTGGAGTAGACATCATGCTAAATGTTAAAGATACAAGAATGTCTATGGCATGGTGAAGAACACTTTGAAATGGCAGCGGGGATAACCACTGGATTCCACAGGAGCACATCCTTGGAAATTTGGAAATGACTTTCTGGAGGAAGGACTGTTTAAACTGATAAAGAGCCAGTAGGAGTTAGCTAGGTGAAGAGTGAAAGGAAGTATGTGACAAGACCTAAGGAGAAAGCATTTAGTTCATCTGAAGAATAAAGAGACCATTACTAAGACTTATACCACTACAATTGGTATTTGTGTTCTTTAGATTGATAAGAATATTCTCCAGATCTTGCATGAAATTCACTCATCCATCTGCACTTTGGGTACCGACATGCTTAATCTCCTATTTTAGCTGTGAGACCTTCAAAAAAAGATTCAACATCTCTGAGCCTCTCTGTAAAATGGTGAGAGTACTTCCTTTGAAGATTATTATGAGGATTAATTAGGTATGCAGATATTATGTTTATTTTCCTCTTTCTTTAAATACTTGATGAAGTCTCTCAGATTTTATGACATTTTTCTCAATTAAGAGACATCACTAGGTTCTATTTCACTTTAAGCTCATAACAACAAATAGGAAGGTTTTGTATGAATCTCACAGAGAAATTTTATAGAAAAAGTTCAGAAATGATAGAATAGGCGAAACTTGCCAAATCTTCATTTTTCATGACAAATGAAGAGAGGAATAACTAAAGCACTTTTCTTCTTGGCTGAGATGAGACTTCAGAGTCCTTCACAACACTGCCTTCCTGGTAGCCACTCCCAGTGGGTGACCACACCTAGAAGGATCTCAGGGGAGAAAACAAAGGAAGAAAAGATGTCCACGGGAAAAGAAAGAGATTTCCTTTTCTGCGTAGAGGCGTCCTCTTCAGAGATACCTGTTCCTTCTAGAGTGTGACCTTGTGCTGGGTTAGGTTGCTATGTCACAAGTTTGATCAGATCAATAGTTAACAGCTTGAAAAGAGATTGTGGCATATAATGGGAATTGTAGTTATTATTATTTTTTAAATATTTTAATTAAGTCTAATTTTCTGCTATCTACTAAATTAAAACCTGATTTGCAAATAAAGACTCAAATAAATTAAGGAAATTATGAAAGTTACAAAGTTGGTATTACATCTCAAGTAATCTCAACTAACATTTTGTTAGAGGAAAATTTCACAAATCAAGATTCTGTTTTATTTTTAAATATCAAACTATTCATTAAGGTAACAATCTTCTAATTACATGTTTAATTTTTTCACGAGTGATGAGAACAGATGGCAGTCTTCACAGCCTGACACAGATTTATAACCTGTAGTTTCCAATGGATGTGGATCAAAGTAATTAGGTGATTAATACTGTTATCCTTACTGGGCAACTAACTATGGAACTCTATAAAACCAGAAAGTGATAGAGATTCTTGTTAATTATTTAGTGTCTTTATATTTAAATGTTTTAAGGTCATGCTAAGTAGGCTCATATTTATTATCCAAGTTTCACAGGGAACTATTCGCATTAACAAATTGGGAACGTGAACCACTCAGAGGAAATGCTGATTTTTTTTTCTGTTCTTTGGTGGAATTCCTCCTAATTTAGTATTTTATGTATTGGGAAGAACTGTCTAACACTTTCTGTATTATAATAGTCTAATGAGGCCCACTGTACATTATCATGCTTCCAGAAGTCTGATGTTACTCCTGTGCCAGATCTGGGATGTGCTTTGTAACAGGTGCCCAGTGAAGCACACATGCTCTGTACCATGAGTAGTTCAGCCTGGACCACATATCTTCAGTGTCAAGGTCAGAGTAGGCACAGTGCTGCAAAACAGATAGGCTTTAGCCCCCAAAATTAATATTAAATTATATATGTATATATAATTTACCTGGAAAAGCTAAGAATGAGAAGGGTAAATTTTGAGAAATATTGGGACATCTATAAAAATCAACCTGATTATTACATTTTCCACACATACTAGTTACAAAGATGTCAATGTACAGCTTTGCTCCTAATGGAGAAATATATCTGCATATACAGAAAATAGTTGGTATTCACCATTTATTTTATATTACTTTTATCTTAATTAGATTTGTAACTTTGTTTCAGAATAGAAATATTGGTATCCTTTGATTTTTGCTAATTTTTTTCTGAAAGATCATTGTCTTTGTTTTTTTTTTTTTTTTTTTTTTTTTTGGCTTTGTTTTTATACTACATTTTTTCCTTGTTTGCCTCTAGTTGTGGGAAGGCTTACTTTTTTGACTTTTCCTTCCTTTCTCTCCTTCTCATCTTTCTTTCTACCCACAAAGATTTATTTAGATAAGTGCTTCTAGGTGAGGTGACAAAGAAGAGTAAGTTGACATGGACACAGACAACTGTAATGTGAGTCCCAGAGTGATGACTACTTTGAGAAGGATAATATAATGTACTTATGGGATTCTTAGTGTGCAGGGATTGTGTTAAAATAAGCTCCAAACCAGTGTGATTTATATTATTATTCTGGTACCAAATTTCTTGTCCTGAGAGTTAGAAGACACTCCTTCCAATTTAATCATTCTTCAGAAGTGAGGCTGATAAACTGGCTGCTTGGGTTGGGGTCTGTGCAGGGCAACTCTGGTGGGGGTGGGAAGTCCTCCTGCCGAGGGGACAAGAGGCTGTTGCTGGTGAGGTAGGGCATAGCTTTCGTTGAGGAAATTCAGCCACAATTACAATGTTATGAAATCCAGATGCACCAAAGGAGGCAGGATGCCAGAACATTGCTTAATTTCTCAGACCATAATTTTCTTCATCTCCCAATAAGATATAATGTTTCTTTATATCATTTACCAAAGCTATACATTTAATTGCGTGATATTTCATACTGTGGGTTGCCTTCACTTGGCCGTAAGCTCTACATGTAGAGGGGTTTTGCATGACTTCCTGCCTAGCTTCTAACATAGAGCCTTGCAAAGAGTAGGTGGTCAAAAAATAGTTGCAGAGAGTACATATAAATGGATAGTTATTAAACTCAAAGTGTTTTTATGATGATTGAGAAGCAAAAATATTTTTGAATGAAGGCATACATGAATATGAAATGCTTGGCATGCTTCCTGGCTCAGAGTGGGTACTTAGTAAGTGATTATGCATTTAAGATTAAATCACATATGAATTATTTTAGGATAAATATATAAATTTAAAACTTAAAATTTCTGATTACTTTTTGTCTACTATCACTCAGTGACATATCAATGTCATAGAAACCAAAATTTAGCACATGTCACTATTAGAACAATGTTATCTTGAGAAGCTAGGGAGAGATTTGAAAGTTATTGGGCCTTTGGCAGGTGCAGAAGTTATCTGGATTAGAAATAGAAATACTTCTTTTATGAAGACACAGATTGATGTCAAATATTCCACAAATGAGTCACTTTGCGTTTCTAGTTAAACAACTTACAGCAACAAAAGTCCAGATTTCTGTTGTACAGCTTAGCAAACAACTGGAAAATACGTGTTTTAATGTAACTTCGGGGCATCAACTTCTGTTCACTAAATCCCATGCACTTAGACTGAAAAATCAATTCATAGACAGAACCATCACATAGAACACTGAAGCACTCTCTAACTGGCCTAGGAATCTTTTAGTAATGAAAATAGCCTAGAAAATTCTGCGGAGGACTGTGAACAGAGGACTTTCAGCTGTCAGGACTCTCAGCAGCTGGGCAATAAGCCCTTCAATTTAAAAGCAGAGTCTGGGTCACTCTTGCAGGGTAGAAGGCAAGAGGGAGAGTGGCTGGCTGGTGTGCTTGGTGGTGGGTGAAGACTGGTGGCTGGTGGTGAGAGGGGCACACTCAGCCATTAGGTTTGCTCAGTGCTTAAGAGCAAGTAGGGTAGGTGTGATTTGGAAGTATGTATGCATCTAACTTCCAAATAGCCACTGTCATCTTCACTCACCTTCTTATGACTCTTTTTGACAGTTGGGCCAGGATGGGGCCTGGCCTGTGTCTACATACCTCTGGACCTTTCTTTTCCTTTCTAGTCTTCCCTCACAAATGGTTTCTTTGGTTGTGGCTTCTTTTCCCTCTTGAGTACCAAGGATTCCTAAGTGGTCTTTGCTGTGGTGATCTTTATCTTTCTGCAATCCCCACTTGTAGGAGAAAATATTATTTATTCAGGGACTTCTGATGATGTCAGAGTCCCATCAGATAACTGAAGGCATACACAAGTAGGAGTAATATTAGGAAAGCTTACTTATGATAGAATTCAGTATGTAGCCATGAGTAGTATGAAGGGAAGCTTATGGAATGGTGTAGGAATGTGGGGCTAATATGAGTGGAATTGTAGTCTCATGAGCCCGAAGAGACAGGACAGGGATTATTACTGAAACCCAGAAAGAGAAAGAGGTACACATGTAAGAACCAGGGCCTTTTGTATGGGAAATCGACAGCCTGAGGCAACCTCGCAAGAGGCAAACTGGGGAATAAACACCCGGCTCTCATTTTACCCGCCTCCCTCTGACTGCCTGCTGGTAGTTCCCAGAGGGGAGCCAGAGCTAACATGGCACATGCTTGTTCATTCAGGTCAGGCTCCTGGAGCAGATAGCAGGGAAGACAGCCAGAGGAGAGTGCACCAAGAGGGGCAAGCAAGGTGACAAAACTTCCGTATTGGTAGATGTAGCCAGTAACCTCTTTTAGGCTATTTTTCATCTGAAACTAACTCAATAGTCTTATTTCTGTTAATGGAATCTTTTTTTTTTTTGAACCAGGATTGAACCCAGGGGCGCTTAGCCACAGAGCCACACCCAGCTCTTTTTTTTTGTATTTTGTTTAGAGACAGGATCTCACTGAGTTGCTGAGGATGACTTTGAACTTGCGACCTTCCTGACCTTCCTGCCTTAGCCTCTGAGTCACTGGCATAACAGGCGTTTGCCACTGTGCCCAGTTGTTAATGGAATCTTAAGTACTACATTCCTTAGGCTCAGAACATCAAAAAGTCTTTACTGAGATCAACACATCCCTTCCAGTCAACAGTGAACCTGAATGCACAAACTGTGCTTTACCTGCTTTTGTGTGTCCCACAGCAGCAAGTTATGTTTGTGAGTAGACGGTATCTAAGATGTTTACTGAATTTCCCTAGTTTAATTGGTTCAAGAGTTATTGATAAATAGAATAACTGTAATTCTGGAGATTTTTGTTTTTTGTTTGTGATTTGATTGGTGCAAGTTTGCAAAATTGAACAGCTGCAACAAAAGGTGGCCTCCAAGAGAATAACAGCAAACAGTTCTTGCTCACTCAGGATGGAGGGGGAGAGCAGAGGGTAAGCAAGCCCGAGATCCTCAGTAAGTGTCTGGAGAGTGAAATGTTACCCTTGCTTCCACACAATGGGAAGATTATTTCTCCTTGCTCATGGAGGGCTGGGATTGTGTCTTTCTGTACTGGGGATTGAAGCCAAGAGTTCTTTACTGCTGAGATAAATTGCTAGTCCCTTTTATTTTTAAATTTTGAGTAGGACCTCACTAAGTTGTTGAGGCTGACCTCAAACTTGCAATGCTCCTGCCTCAGACTCTCAAGTCACTGGGATTATAGGTGTATGCCACCACGCCCAGCTTAGGACTGTATCTTACTACTTTTTGCATGACATGCAATGCCTATGAACAATATTTATTGATTAAATTAGATGCACAGCACCATTGATTTTGAATAATTTGCTTGGGTCAAGTAAAACTGTAACCATTCAAGGAGTGCCTTTTAGTAAATAATTTTGAACTGGTTTTATTGTCATTGTGTTTTCCTGTTTTGCAGTGCTGATATTCTGAGAATGAGGACATAGATTTGATCATAGAATTATGATTAGTTGTTCACCACAGACTAATTTTGTTTTTAGGAGATGTGGGTGAGTGTTGCTTGGTAGAGAGAGGGAAGAAGATAGGTTATGTCAGAGGAGAATATATTCATTAAGATAAATATACATCAATTTGTGCAGGCTCTCAAAACCTGTTTTTGAAAAGGGAACTTTCTGGCATTGTTCCTCTGTTTGCTTTCAGCTTTTATATTTTAATTTATTGAAAATTCTGCTAGCCCAAACCTTTTTCCACCCACCAGAAAAAAATTGCCTTTTGATGAAGCAAATTTATTGCCAACCTCACCCTTTAAATTTTGTGCATGCTGTTCATTTTGATACCCCAAATTAAAATTGGTTTTTATCTTTTATTTGGGTTTGTGTTGATGTACAAATGTAATTTTATTTTATAAAATTACAATTTGGTTTTCTGGGAAAGGCATTATAGAAGAAAAGTTGTTTTGCAAATATTTGGTAGGAAACTAGACTTTGTAAATAAATTGCCTGGGTAAAATGCACTTTGTTAGTACTGCTTCTTCATATGTTTGTGTCCTGTACTTATTTGTGTACCTGAAACCTACTGATGAAGAGCAGTGTATCCCAAAAGCTAGACGATAGCAGTGTTTGCTTTGGCACTCAGTAAACTTTTGCAAATAAAGGTAATATTGGTTTTTTAAAATAAAGCTACATTTATTCAGTTTAAAGGAATGCCCTTCATTCTGTGATTTTGGTTTAATAGTCTTTGTTTTACAAAATGATAGTAAGAGGAGAATGATAGCTATTTTTAAAAATTTTTATTTGTCAAAGACATTGAGAGTGTTCTTTTGTTTTTTATTCTTTTTTCTTTTAGCCTGTGAAAACTGCTGTTATAAAGTTGGCAAAGACTATTCCTGATTATGAAATTAACAGTTGTAAAATAAAAACTGATCATCTTCTAAAAGAAGAGTTTTGACCAATTAGATTAACCTTGGAAAAACTTGGTCAACTCAGTTCTTCCTATAGGCTGGAAATTCTTTCCAGAGACTGAGAATTAGACCCTTGGAGATTAGAGGTAGTGGTTCCATATTTTGGATCTGAGCCCTGGCTCAGGTTGCTGGGAACTTTAGGTATGGCAGGGAACACACTCATGATTAGCTGATACTGGTGCAACAGAAAAATGGGCTCATACATGCAGCACAGGCTTACCTACTGGGGGAAGAGAAGAGCTTTCTTAGGGGAAAACCAGTTATTGTTGATCAAATAATGTCTGATAAGACATAGCACAACTCTGCAAGCCTGGCCCAGTTTTGTATGGGCCCAGGCTGAAGAATTCCTTTCATGTGACTTCTATGTATTGCCCATCAATGTCAACAATGAATGGAGCAAATGTTTGACCCAGATCACCATCATCCATGGAAGGTTGCCTCCTGTGTCTGATTCCTTCACTCTACTACAGAACTCCTCCTTGGAGATAGCAAGTGCGTGGGTGAGTAGAGGTGTAGAAATATTTTGATCAGTAAGAAATTACTTGTACTTAAAGGACAGGTGTCTTTCTAAGCACATGCCAAAATTATCACCTTCATCAGTCACTTACTAAGCCTAGTGTGTCATGACAGGAATGTAGTGATGAGGAATGCAGAGGGCAGTTGAGGCCAAAAAGAAGCCTAACAGTTACCACTGGTCAGTGCCATGTTGGGGTGAATGGGCAGGGAACATGAGGGTGAATTCTTGGCTTCTTGTGGTTCCTTCCTTCCCTTCTCAAATGTTCCCCCTTGTGGACCTGCTGATGAAGTAGCAGTCATTTCATGGGCCTGTCCTTGTCTAGGAAATCTTCTGTAGAATAAATGCCATTTCCCTTTGGCTTGCGTTCTTGTATTCTCTAAGCTAATTACCACTTAAGATACAGACTTTTATACTGTAAGAACCATAGGCTTCTCTGTCTCTTGAGAAGTTTTTTTTTAGGTTATCCAATCATTTGCTCATGCCAATTCTTGGCAAAATGAAATCCAGCTATATTGAGAGAATAATATCCTGGCCATGAGGGCCTGGTGCTACTCCCTGAATAGACTGATGTTGAACTTTTCTACACTTTTAGGGAATATGCTGCCCCACCTCCACTACATCAATAAGCAGAAAATAGCCACTTCAACTCCATTCCACCTGTTTCTTATTGCAATGAGAAGCTTCTACTGTAGTGACACCTCTCTCCAGCACCTTCATCTGTTCCTTTTTGAGGCAGGATGGGAGAACTATCTGATTGATTAATATAAGGGGAGAAATGGAAATTGCTTCATCCAGATTTCTCTCCCCAAACTGTTAACTTGCAGGGTGTGTATTTTGTCCTGTGCATGCATAGAAATTACTGGGTAGGTTTTGTTTTGAGAGGACTGGCCTGTGGGTTCTAGTTTAACCTGTGACTTTCAAGCTCTTGCATCCTTTCCTTAGCTGTGACCAGCCTACTGATGAGCCCATGGAAGACATTCTTCATTTTTGTTATGGTGTTTAAGATTCTCTCGTTTCCTTTTGATTATTTCATACAGTTTATATATCTCTGTTTATATCACTCATGTGTTCTGGCATACCATCTACTTCTTCCATCAAAGTCTATAACATGTTAATAGTAGTTATTTTAAATTGCCAGTCTGATAATTCTAAATCTGTGCCGTATCTGAGTTGGGTTCTGATGTTTGCATTGTCTTTCCAAATTGTGCTTTTACTTTCATTTTACCATGACTTGAAATTTTGTTTTTTTAGTGTTGAAAACCCAACAGGATAACGGAAGCTGAGGTGGATAGGTCTTTTAATCTTTAGTGTGAGGGTTTATGTTTACCTGGCCAGCAATTAGGCTGTGTTTATTGTTTGCCCTCGCTGTGGGCACCAGACTTCAATTTTATCTTGCATCATTATTTTGCTCTTCTTTCTTCTCTTTGAGTTCCCCTAGAGGCTCTTCTTCCAGTGATTCCGAACTTCACAGTTCTTTTGGCTGTGATCCACTATTATTGTACAGGATTCCAAATGATGTGATGGTAAAGTGTGGATAGAGGGAAAGCATGAGATTTCTATGATTAGGTGCCAGTATGTAGTGAGTCTGTACCTCTGGACTGTGACTTCACAAGTGCTTGTCAATGTTCCCCTTTTCCCCTATGTGAGACAGAAAGGCTGGAGGGGGTTGGATTTGGGTAATTTTTCTTTCCCCCTTGCTAAGTAGACCTTTTGTTTGTGTGCTTTGGGATTATTTAAAAATGCTTAATTTTCCCCTGGAGGGGTATATATTTGAGAATATACACAGAATTTTTCTTCATCATGAGAACCTGGTGGGGCTCCTGGAGGTAAAATCCATTTAAATTAAGCTTCCCCATAAGACTGTGCCCTGGAATTTTTAAACTTCAAAGCTAGCCCACATTCAATCCTCAGCATTTTATTGATATTACCCTTTGGTTCCTCCAGTGATTACTGGCTCCAGCAGCTTCTGCTTTAGGTAAGCTGGTCTATATTCTCTGTATTCACCTGTTTTCAGGGTGATCATTTGTCCTGTGGCCTCATTTTTTCATATATCTAACAAAAGTAGTTGATTTTTCAGTCAGGTTAGCTTTTTTCTTAGAAGGGCAGGAGCAATGATTTCTCTATACATTGGAGTGAACACAAGTCCCGATATATTGATAAAATGCCTTGCACTCCCATTTTCCATGTGTTCAAATGTATCAAATAATATATTATTTATCATTTTCTTCCCCCTGGAGACTTCTTTCCTGGAGTCTCATGCTCTCTGGACAAGGATGGTTGCTCTCAGGCCTATTGCAGAATTATTCAGGGACAGCTGTCACCAACATGAGAATCTCCTTCATCTCTGACCTGCATAGAGTTTGCTTCCTTCTACTTCCTATGCCTTATTTTTTTCTTGGTTGACTCCCTCATTTTGGTGAAGCAGATTCTATATCATCATCTTAAAAGGGGCACATGGGAGGTAATTTTGGGGGATCATTGCATGTTTCAAGTGTTTTTTAACTTACCTTATTTTTGTTGTTTTATTTGGTAATTTAGTATAATTATGGATTGGAAATACTTTCCCCTTAACTTTCAAAGAGATGGTACCACATTAATAATTTTGAAAATTCTGATGTCCACCTGATTTCTCTCGTTTTTTTTCCTTCATTAATTTTGAAACTGGTCTTTTTTTCTCTTATCTCTGATACTGTTAAAATTGAAAATGATGTGCCTTGATATAGGTCATTAATTTTTTAAATTGCTGAGCATTTGGGGGCCTTTTCAGTCTGGAATTCATGTACTTCAGTCTTAAGAAATGTACTGTGGAACACCTTTGATAACTTCCTTCTTTGTTTTTTTCTTCTAGACTGTTATTTTTGAGATATTAGACCTTCTGGATTGCAGGTCTAATTTGACTTATTTTTATTTCTTGTTTTTCTATATTTAAAACAATTTTTAGAGATTCCTTTGATTTTATCATTCAGTCCTTGTTTATATTTTTAAGCTTAGATATCATTCTTTTAATTTCCAAGAAATTTTTATTATTTGTAATGTGTTTTTATTTTAATAGTCTCTCTTGTTTAAAGGATGCAATATTTTCACTTCTACCTGAAGATACTATTTTTACTTTTTAAAATAAAGTTGTCTTCTTTTTCCTGCGTTGCCATTATTTTTGGGGTCAGTCTCAATTTTTTTCTTGTTTATTCAGATTGGTCTCCATTTCTCTTGGAGAATTTTCTCTACATCTATTATTCTTTCGCACTAAACAGCTAAATTGAATCTCTGTGTACATAGGTTGAATTTATTAAGCAGGACTTATCACAGGATTACTGTGTAGTCATTGCTCCATAATGGATGGATAATAGTCTTTCGATCTTTTGGTTGAGTCTACGGCAGAGGCTGTTAATGTTCATGTAGTACTCTGTGCTTATCTAAATTTCCCATCTTTTTAGTTAGAGTGGAGCCATGTCACTCCTGGGTTGCAGGTTAACTTTCCATGATCCTCAAACTCTTTTTTTCCTTCTGTAGTGTCCTCATATGCCACATGTTTTAGATGTTTAGCTAAAATATAGAAAAAGATCTTCTGAACTGCTTCAGGCTGATGAGAGTAGGAAATATACTTTTTAAAAGGTTCGTTAGTAATTGCAGCAAGGTCTACCCTTCCCTGACTAATACAGCCCAGTTAATTCAGAAAGCAATCTTCTAGTCCCTGCCTGGGGAGAACATGCCTGGGTGTTAGCATATGACAGCAAGAGTGGGTAAGAGATTTTCTCTTGGCTGCAGAGATGACAAAGGAATTCAGGGGTTTGTAATTGTGAAGTATGATGACTTGCATCTTCAGTTGTATACTCCACTTCTGCAACACCTGGCCTTTCCTACATTCTGCTGAGCTTGCTTCTTTGTCTTCCTTTTCTGTAGGTATTTTGGTTTCAACTTCTACCCTTTCACCTCAGTTACTACTTTTCTATTGGCTTCCTAATTTTTGTGTTTCAAGAACTATTGTTCACCTGCTATTGTCTTCTCTTGAGTTTTCTTTGTCTTTGTGTAATTATACTTTAATAAAAATCCCTACACTGAATTTTACTGGGAGTTCAAAAGAGAGAAGCCATAAAAATGTGTACTTTGCTAGCCATATGTATCTGCAAGCCTTGCTTGTATTTCTAGTACTTAAGTTTTGGTTTCCAATGGGATTCCTTTTTCTGATAGCATATCTCTGGTATTCTTCTAAGTGGATTATTAAGGACGTACCAAATATTGACTCTTATGATAATTTTAGGATGTTGGACAACTCTTGATGCCTGAATGTTCATCCTTCTTTGCCACAGCCTCTCTTCAGGTCCCTGTTTAGGTGCCAAATGCTGCAACCCTTGCATCTCTCTCAGCTGCAGCAGTTAATTAAGGGAGACACTGGGGGGGGGGGGATGAGGGGACAAAGAAAAGACAAATGGACACACATAGGGAGAAAAAACTGGGATCAGGTGGGCAGCTAAGCCCTGGTGAGGCTTGACTGACTCAGAGCTAGCTCAGCAAGTTTATTATATAGGTTTCATCATAAGGTTATTTGTGGGAAAGTTTCAGCAAAGCAGGCAATCTGAAGGATGCAGGACTGGCAAGACATTAGGGTCATCTTGTTTTGCTCAGAATTCACAATTCCTGAGAGAAGGTGCTGAGCTCAAGGCCTTGATTGATAGAACTGTGTGCCGTCGCACTGTAGACACCCTGGCTGGCATTACCATGGCAAGTGGGGCATCTTGACATGCACCTTCGCACAGGCAACTCCCAGCATGAATGCAGCTATGAGAGTCAGACAGGCCATGATTTAGATCACCAATCACCACACTCTTACCAATCAAAATTCTCTGTCTGGAATGCTGTCCAGACACTAGAAGTGATGGCTTAGTTTATGAACCTTTAATCCCTGAACATCTGCTTGCTGGTCCAGCTACCTACCAAGTTCCTCCATCCCCCTACTCACCACCCCAGCCCCTCCTGGCCATATTTTAGCTAAACCTGACCACATCAAACTTTTCAAATCTTGCATGAGTGTGCTCTTGCCCCACTTGGCATGTCCTGCCCCATTTTGTTTATGTAGTAAGCTTTTACTCAGTTCTCAAGACTTAATCATGGTGGTACCACTTCTTTTCAGCTTTGCTGACAGTTTTTCTGCTCTAACCCTCAGGCATAGGTAAAAGTTATCTCCTGTGCCTCAAATCATCTTACATTTCTCTCTAACATGTAGCACTTAAGTTTTAATTTTTATTTGTTTTTGATGTTCTCCTTCAACTTTGAGGGCAGTGACTTATTTATCTTTGGATTCTAGTGTTTAGCATTAATTGTCCTTGCCACAGAACAAGCACTTGGGGTGATGGTTGAAAATATTCAGGATTCTCCATTCTGCTGCTACTTGTGTGCAGATGAGAGTCAGACACTCTCAGATCCCAGGACTCCCTTTACTTCTTTTGGGATTTCTGGGGAGGGAGAAGTCATGACCCTCACCAGAAGTCATGACCCTCACCAGAAGTCATTTACTCTCAGTTAACACTTTGTTCTTAATTAACTAAAATATCACATGCTGCAGTTTAAGCCTGTTTCCTCTGATTCAACAAAAACTCCTTTGAGTATATATTACAGTTCTCCAGAGAAACAGAACCAGTAGTGTGTGTGTGTGTTTGTGTGTGTTTGTGTGTGTGTGTGTGTGTGTGTGTGTGTAAGTTATAAGAGGGGATTTATTAGATTGGCTTACATGATCAGAGACTGGGCATTCCCCAAAATGACCATTTTCAGGCTGAGAGTCAGAGAAATCAGTAGTTGCTTAGTCAAGAAAGTGAAGCTGGAAGCTTCAGAACAGGAGTGACCAAAGTCAGTTTGAGGCTGAAGGCATGGAAGCTCCACGGAGAGTCACCAGTTTAAGTTAATATTTCAAAGACTAAAGAATCTGGAGTCAGGGGCCTGGGGATAGCTCATTTGGTAGAGTGCTTGCCTGGCATCCACTAGCAATGGCAGCAGGAAAAAAACCTTCCACCCAAGAAACAAGTCAAACTGTGCATCTGGGTATTTCCCCCTCTTTCAGATTTTTTTTCCATTTGGGTCCCAGTTTACTGGATAGTTCCACTTACATTCAGGGAGGATCTTCCCTACTCATATTGCGGACTCACATGCAAATCTTCTCTGGAAACATCCTCACAGACCTCCCTTCCTGAGTCCCAGTATGTTTCACCTGTGTCATATTTTCCTTCTCTTTTTGGTTATTCTTTCCTGGACCCTATAAACTCACATTAAAGAGAAGAAATATAAATGTGAGCATTGTCCTCTAACTTTCTTGGAGAAATGGCTGGGTCAATTCTTTGAGCTTTACGGAGGGTGAAGAGATTACCCAGACTTCCCACTGGAGTGGAGAGTAGAGGATGACCCTCTTCCCCTGGGTAAGTACTCCAAATGAGCACACAGGGGCCTTTGTAGCAGCAAGGTTAGGATGCTAACAGGTTCAGCATACCTGCTATGCCATCATCTTCCACTCTCAGAGAACAGTGCCTGGCAGGGGCTTATTGTTGTATATTAAAACACAGCGTGGTCTAGTTCTTAAGCCAAGCCCATCCAACCTGCAGCTGCACTGCCCTGCCTATCCGACCCATTGCCCAGCCCTGCCTGCATTGCCCCAGCTGGTGAGGTCAGGCCCACCCAACCCACTGCTTCACTGCCAGGCCCAGTCAGCTGCTTCACTACTCAGCCTGCCACTTCAGCAGCTTGATGACTGACCCCAGGAGTCCAGAAAGGGCAAAATCTGAGAGCAACAAAAGTAGTGAAAGATAAGCTTCCCCATCTCCCAGGTATAACCCTGGGCAGACTCCTGGGGTGTGGGGGTCCTTTCTGCCACAGGGTTAACTGCTGAAGGAGGATGTTGGCAGTTTTTATATCTGTTACCCAAAAAACTTATTTACTCAATAAAATAAGAACCAAAACTCTTTTTAAATGAGAGGGGATGGGACAGGTCTGGCCATATCAGCTCTGACCTCTTACAACAACAACATGGAGTAGCCCAACTCTCTTTTATTTATAGACACACAGGTTGAGGGGGCAAGGACCAGGAGGAGCTTCTTCTGTGATGGACAGGATAGAGTGGAGTTAGGGGAGCCATTCTCTGAGAAGAAAGAATATTTGCTTTTTGATGGATGGAATATTCTATATATGTCTGTTAAGTCTAAATTAGCGATTGTGTCATTGAGTTCTATGGTTTCTTTGTTCAATTTTTGCTTGGAAGATCTGTCCAACGGTGAGAGAGGAGTGCTAAATTCCCCCAGTATTATTGTGTTTTGGTCTATTTGGTTCCTAGAATTGAGAAGGATCTGATTGACGTACATGGATGCGCCGGTGTTTGGTGCATAAATATTTATGATTGTTATGTCTTGGTGAATTATGCTTCCCTTAAGTAGTATGAAATGTCCCTCTTTATCCCTTCTGACTAACTTTGGCTTGAAGTCTGCTTTATCTGAAATGAGGATGGAAAAACCTGCTTTTTTACTAAGTGAATGTGCATGGTATGTTTTTTCCCAACCTTTCATTTTTAGTGTGTGGGCATGTTTTTCTATGAGATGAGTCTCTATAAGGCAGCATATTGTTGGGTCTTTCTTTTTAATCCAATCTGCCAGTCTATGTCTTTTGATTGATGAGTTTAGGCCATTTACATTTAGGGTTATTATTGAGATATGACTTGTATTCCTGGGCATTTTGACTTATTCTTGGATTTTAATCTTACTTGGTTTTTCCTTTAATTGGCTGTTCCTTTAGGGTAATTTCTCCCTTTGCTGACTTACATTGTTTTTTCTCATTTCTTCCTCTTGGAATATTTTGCTGAGGATTTTCTGTAGGGCAGGCTTTCTATTTGTGAATTCTTTTAGCTTGTGTTTATCGTGGAATGATTTTATTTCATCTTCAAATCTGAAGGTAAGTTTTACTGGGTATAAGATTCTTGGTTGGCATTTTTCAGTGCTTGGAATATGTTGTTCCAGGCCCTTTTAGGGTTTGTGTTGAGAAATCTGTTGATATTTTTATTGGTTTCCCCCTATAGGTAATCTGATGTTTTTCTCTTGCAGCCTTTAAAATTCTATCTTTGTTTTGTATGTTAGGTGTTTTCATTATAATGTGCCTGGGTGTGGATCTGTTGTGATTTTGTGCATTTGGAGTCCTATAAGCCTCTTGAATTTGATTTTCCATTTCATTCATCAGATTTGGGAAATTTTCTGATATTATTTCCTTGAATAGATTATTCATACCCTTGGTTTGTATCTCTGTGCCTTCCTCAATCCCAATAACTCTTAAATTTCATCTTTTCATGATGTCCCATATTTCTTGGAGGTTCTGTTCATGATTCCTTACCATCTTCTCTGTTTGGTCGACTTTGTTTTCAAGATTAAGTATTTTGCCTTCATTGTCTGAGGTTCTGTCTTCCAAGTGATTTAGCCTGTTGGTTAAGCTTTCTATTGAGTTTTTAATTTGGTTTATTGTAACCTTCATTTCCAGGATTTCTGTTTGTTGTTTTTCAGAATCTCTATCTCTTTATTGAAATGATCTTTTGCTTCCTGCAGTTGCTCTTTTAGCATTGCCTGCATTTGCTCTCTTGACTCCTCGTTCACTTCTCAGATCATTTTAATTATGTACAACTCCCTTTCTGACAATGCTTCTGCCATGTTGTCATTGGGTTCTTTTGGTATAGTATCTGGGTTTGTTTTGGACATTTTCTTCCCATGTTTTCTCATGTTGCTAGTGTATCTTCCCCTCTAGTAGTGTGAATCTTAGGTATTGCAGCTTCCCTTTAAGGACTTATAGGGTTCCTGCCTATTTTCAATACCTAGGGGAGCCATTCTCTTAAGAGGAAAATCCCAGAAGGAGACAGGGAACCACTCCCACGCAGTGCCACATGCCCCCTGGCAGTTCCTAGAAGGCAGGCCTCTGCATCACATGGCTTAACCTAGTTTAATTCTCAACCTAGTCTAATTCTCAACATTGCCAGACAACTTTCCATGCAATAAAACAACTGGAACCTCACTAAACCTAAGTCCCCACAACTCAGAATTCCTCTTCAGAAATCCCTCTAACAGAACCCAGTGGTGAACATCTCCTGGGAGTGGAGCAGACAGCTCTTCCCATTCCACCCCACACCAGTCTCCCAAGAAGGTAACATGAGAAGTCTTAAACCCCAACTGGCAACTTGGAGAGCAATACAATAAAGAGGAAGAACTCAACAGATCAATGTCCATACTCCCATGGTCATTTCATATCTCGAAAAGAAACAAAGGAAATCAGTTGGGCACAGACAGTGAGAACATATGCTCACTGACTGATTTCTCCACAGTAATGGAAATGACTCCTTAAATTTTCATCAAGATTTTTCACTTTTTTTGTTTTATTTGAATGTGTATGGATTGATTCAATGTCATACATATTACATACATATACATACATAGTACATACATATGTACTATACATATACAAATTTGTTTCTTTGTTCTCAATTCTACTCTTTTTTTGAAGGTTGTTATTTTTCCATGCCCTGTTTTTTGAGGGTTAGGGTTTTTGATTAGCATATTTTGGTTTTGTTTTGTATTGTCTTTACCATTCCTCTGTTTTCCTTATCTTCTTCTCTCTTTTTTCTATTGCTAACAACCAAATTATGTTCTCTCTTTTACTCTTCCTTTAAATTCTTACCTCTACCTTTTTCTCCCCACTCCTTCTTAACAACACATCCTACTTTTCTACCCTCCTATCTCTTCTTCTTTCCTCTTACTGAACTCTATCCTTAATACCTCTTAACACTACCTGATTTATAGAATGTCTGCTCCCACCACCAATGCTACAGTCATGATTAATATACCAGAAGTCATAGACAACACCTATTGTTTGATTTTATGCCAGATATAATTTATGATTATTTACTGTTTTTCTAATCCTATTATTTCTGCTTATTATACCAATTAACACTGTAGATGTCAAATTACAAACTAAGTCCTAGTCTACTGCCATATATTATTTCATAGGTTGTTGACTAGCATTGGACTCCCCACCAATCTGTAAGGTACTAGTAACTTATAGGGTCACCATAAGCTCATAAAGTAGAAACTCTCCAGCTTCAGATCCATCCAGATAGATGGGTAGACACACAAACAATATGAAAAAGCAAGGGAACAAACCATCCCAATCAACACAGAATACCTCAACAGACTCTACTGATGCCACAGTGGAGGAAATATCAGAGATGGAATTTAGAAAGTTCATGGTTAAATTGATCTACAGAGTAAAGATGATATAAGAAATGAAACCAGAGAGAAAATACAAGAAGTGAAAGACACTTCAATAAGGAGATAGAGATTCTGAAGAAGAATCAATCAGAAATCCTTGAAGTGAAAGAATCAATAAGCCAAGTTAAAAATTCAATGGAAAGCATCACCAACAGACTAGACCACAAGGAAGATAGAATTGCAGGCCTCAAAGACAAAGTATATAATCTTGAGAATGAAGTTGACTATAGAGAAGAGATGTTAGGAGACCATGAACAGAACTTTTAAGAAATAATGGATAACATGAAAAGGCCAAATCTAAGATTCATCAGGATAGATGAAGGCTCTGAATGACTAACTAAAAGAATGCACAATCTTTTCAATGAAATATCAGAAAATTTCTCAAACCTTAATAATGAAATGGAAAATCAAATATAGAAAGCATGCAGGACCCTAAATAAACAAAATTGCAACAGATCAACTCCTAGGCACATTATTATAAAAATGCCTAATGTACAGCACCACAAAAGAAAGCCCCTACTACAACCTGGCATATGAAAGGTAGAACAATTGTCAGGCCATAGCCATATCGCACTTCTCTGCGGAAAAATAAAACAAGGTTATGATAAATGGAATGAAGACTCAAACAAATTTAGTAAGCTAAATGAAATATAAAATCGTGCAGATTTTATAGATTTGGTACAAAAACAGATATTAGTTGATCAAACTTGAAAAAATCAATATTAATCTAATTTTTAGAGACTTAGAATAACATTCATTTACTGCTTCAAATTTCTGTAGGTCTGGGCATAATCTTTTAATTGTGCTAAAATACATACAATGTAAAATAGATTGCCCTAACCATCTGAAGAATACAGCAGCAGCAATAAATACATTCATAACGTTCTGCAACCATTACCACTTTCCATCTCTATAACCCTTTCATGTTGTAAAACCAAAACTTTAAACTTATGAAGCAATGAATTCTCCACGTCCTCTCCATAATAGAACCACCATTCTATTATGGATCTCTATGAGTATGAATCTCAACACCTCATATAAGTGGGATCATACTATATGTGTCTTCTTGTGACTGGCTTATTTCACTGATTTCATTATAAGTTTGACAACTTATAATGTTGTCAAGACTCACCCATACTGTAGCATAGTTGCATAGTTTGTCAGAATTTCCTTCTTTTCTAAGGTTAAACAGCATTCAATTGTATGTAGATATCCTCATTTTGTTTATCCATTCATCCATAGTTGGATTACTTCCATTTTTTTAGCTAGTATGAATAATACTGCCATTATACATGGGTGTATGGATATCTTTTTGTGGCCCTAACTGGAATTGGTGGATCGTGTAATTCTCTTTTTAATTTCTTGAGGAACTACCAGTTTCCAGTCACTACAGCATTTTTTATATTCTCATCAATAGTGCCCAAAGGTTCTAATTACTCACCAACAGGAAAGTTTAACATTTTGTTTAATAGTAACATAAATAATTATTTGATAGCGAAAATTGGCTGCATTAAAGAGGCATAAGCTCTGGGTTCTTATTATCAATGATTAATCAATCGACTTCATAATGATATGGTTATTAAGGTTATTTAAGTTTTTGTTAATTATAAGAGCCACTGTTATTCATCACCAAGTCATTTTTGGTATATATTAATTTACTATGGCATTACTAGCTTTGGTTATCTCAATCTGTAT
Organism: Glaucomys volans; assembly: GCA_020662805.1. NCBI lineage: Eukaryota > Metazoa > Chordata > Mammalia > Rodentia > Sciuridae > Glaucomys > Glaucomys volans. Next base: position 63,509 of record JAJEJO010052434.1, read on the forward strand.
CAAAACTTGGTGAATTTTTTAAAAAATAGATAAATTGCAGAAGGTGAATTTTCTGCTTGAAATGAATTCACAAGTACAACACAAAAGTGTCCTGTGGGCTGACTTTTGATTACAACTGGCATTTGTCATCAGGGGGAATGGATGACAAGGTGAGTAAAGGAGGGTGTGTGACTGACAGTGAGCAGAACTTGCTCTGAGAGAGAGCTCCCTGACTTCAGGGACTCTTCTTCCCAAGACCTTCACTCCTGTGCCTAGGGCAGACACTGGACTTTGGGGTTTTTGACTGCCTAATTTGTTAATATGGGGGTCTTTGGACAAAGACCAAAGATTCTTTTAAACTCTTAAAAGAATTTCTATGGTTCTGGTTAAGTTTTAAAGTTCCATTCTTCGATGGCTTCATTTGATTTTCTTAGGGCCATTAGAATATGTTTTCAGGTGATTGTCTGGGGTTTGAAAGCAGCCACTGCCATGTAATACATGAACTGCTTTCAAATATATCTGACAGTTCAAAGAAAGGCAGCAATTGTTTTTCAAGACTTTTAGCATAACCTCTGATTCTTCAGGCAGCAATTTGGTTAGTTGCTAGCTATTTTAAACCAAAATGGGCAAAAAGGTATCTTTGGAAAGCGTTATATTGTCATTTTATGAAACTTTTATGAAGGTTTTTTTTTATTGGTTTAATATTTACCAAACCATAGCTTTCATGCTAAACTCCAAACACATTTAGACACATTTAGTCTTGCTTTCAATAGTTTCAGGGCCCACATATGTCTCAGAGATAATTTAATACCATATTTCATTTAATGTTCACTCACACGTTCTGCTTTGCCACACTTCCAAGTTAGTGTTCTAAATTGATTCAGCAGAATTAATCTTCAAACACTCTTGCCTCCTTTTGCCAGCTGGTCCCTTTGTAGGTTGTTTATAAGATATTGGACTGGTAAAAGGAAAGGTCTTACTTTGTTAAGTGGTTATCCTATCATAAGAAGATCAAAAGAGACTTTAGTCAATTTTCAGACCAATCAATTGAATCCCCTTGGGTATAAATGGGCAATATAAGCCATTTAATAGCCACTGGGGAGTTATAAAACTATTTGGGTAAAGTTTCTTTACTTGTAAAATTGGTTGGTTATTATTATGGTATTTAAAAGGTAAGTTACATAACCAGGAAACTAATTTTAGATGTGTTTGTAAAGCTGAAGTTTTGCTCTGCAGGAAAAGGGATATTTACAAATCATCAGAGCAGAAAATGCTTAGCACTAAGCATTCGGCATGGAAGTTCTTTTCTCTTTCCACTTTACTTTATCAGAACTACATGTTCTAAGTGGCTCCACTGAACCCATTGAACCATTGAAATGATTTGGGTTCTCTCTCTCAGAAATAAAGTCAGAATCAAGAATAATTCATTAACTTGCTTCTGATGAATTCTTCTAGTCATAATAACATGTGTATAAAGAAAAAGTATGGATACTTTTGTACTCAGATGCCAAATGTTCCTTAGAGAAAATGTTGGGAAATGATATGATGATGGGTGAAAGGAAATACTCCTGTCCCTGATGCTATACATCACATAGAAAACCTATAAATTTAAACTAAACAGCCGAGTGCAGTGGCACACGCCTATAATCCCAGCGGTTCAGGCTGAGGCAGTAGGATCTCAAGTTCAAAGCCAGCCTCAGCAAAAGCGAGGTGCTAAGCAACTCAGTGAGATCCTGTCTCTAAAGAAAACAAAATAGGCTGGGGATGTGGCTCAGTGGTCGAGTGCCCCTGAATTCAATCCCCAGTAAACCCCACACCCCCAAATTTAAACTAAACATTTAATTCATAAATTAATATAAGGACCAAGTGAGGAAAGATGAGTGATCAGGATAAAAGCTGTCTGTGTTAGTCAGGGTCCAATAATAAAAGTAAAAATCACTTTAGACGTTTCAAACACGAAGGAGCTAATGCAGGGAGTTGATTGAAAAGTTGTGGGAAAGGTGGAGGAACAAGTCAGAAAATCCAGGAATCAGCTACCACCCCTTCTTCTGCCATTGTGACCTCTCTTATGGAAATTGTGCTGCTGATGCTGCTGAAGTTGCCACCAGTTTCTGCTGCTGCTGGTAGAAGTAGCACCGGGAGGAAGGCGAGGTGAGGTGTTCTAGCTGAGCTGCCAGAGATCCTGCAGTGGGACACAGGCAGAGAGGAGAGGAAGAGTGTTCTGAAGAAGAATTGGAGGCTGATGGCTCTGTGTTTGTTGTAGGTGAGAAGTATTAAAGGAGGTAGAGCCAGTGATGATTGAGACCAAGTTAATTTTAACAGAAAATTATTGATTCAAGGATATTGTAGTCCCCCCTTAAGAGTTTGGAAAATTAATTGATTTGGATAATATAGTATTTTCTGTTTTTCTAACATTGAAAGGTCATACTGTAATTCCTTGAGGTGCAAAAAGCAAGCCCTCTCATATGTGCAAAACCTAGTATTTTCTTGAAATGTCTCTCTTCACATAATTCAAAGCTTAATTTACAGGTCTATGTATTGATTCCTTCTGGTATTTATATGCTGCAACTCCTCAGAAGAATTGAAAGGACTACAATATACCCTTAGAGACCAAAATCCACAGAGCTAGCTTTGGGCAGTCCTGTCTGCTTGTTCCTTCTGCCTCCTGTACCACTTTCTATGAAAACCTCTCCTTCCTGGTACTGAACAAGTGGAGTGAACATCACACATGCCTGCTCATACTATGGTAGCACAAACCTAAAACATTGATAATGGAAACAAATACTAGGAAATAGAATCCTTGCTTTCTTATATTTAGGAGGTAGCTGAGATCTGGCTCTTTCTTGGATGAAGGAATCAACAATTTAACCAGGATTGACAAATCAGTTAAACCACATACCTGTTTGTCTATTTTCCCCTTCAATATGTTGACCAGATGTTTAATAGAACTGTGTGATTAAATAAAATTGGTCACTTTAGCACATAACTTTATCCTACTGCTTTGTTACTTATGCTAAGAGAAAAACTGAGATCAGTTCAATTTAACAAAGTTAACTTGAGGAAAAAAAGGTTGTAGAACTGAGTAACATTCCATACCAAAGGTGGTAGAATGCCCCACCCCACCACATGTATAGACTGGATTTACAACCAAAGAAAAGGAAGTGACATACAGGAGCAATCTGATGGATTGCAGTCAGCATCTGCCTTATTTGGACATGGTTTGATTAGTTGGGAGCTTGCAACTGGCTGAAGCTCAACTGCTGTTGGCTGAGACTCAGTTGTTTGGTTACAAGGGTATACTGTGATATTGGGTTATAATTTCTTTACACATCAGTTAGGCTATAGTTCACTATACAGAAAACACTTTGGGCCAAACTTATAGGTGAAGTATGGGGCCTATTTTAGGTCAAATTGTATTTTGTTCAACACTCAAAAAATATTTTTTATTGTAATGTGCATTATCAATCTGCAGACAATTGCTTTGTGTGATGAATAACCACCAAAGCTTAATGTTTTCCTAGAGAGGACATAGGGCTGGCTTGAAATTCAAGGGACTGGCACCCACAGTTTCTTTATACCCTTCACTTGTCTATCACCTCTCATCAACTCTTTGAAATCCAACCCTATCTTTCCCCCATATTTAGTGCACCATAATGTCGTGTCTTCCTCCAACTTTTACCTAGCTCCAAAGTTCTGTTAGTGATTGTAGTGCCTGTTTGTGAATATCTAGATCTGTTCACTATCACTTTAGTGGTGGAGGAATAGGACGTTGTGTCTACTATTACAGAAAATAGGACACATCACATTCTCATGACTGAATTAAGAGACTATTTTCCTTTCCTTTTTTTTCTGGTGCACTCATGGGGTTTGTTGTAGACTTGAGGGTCCATTGTAATTGAGGGACTCATAGAAAGAAGCTGCTAAGTTTCATTCTGTTTTCTTGGAGTATACCACCACATAATCAAATGATCACAACACCTTTTTTCCTTCTAAGTCTCTTAAGAATTGTCAATATCTACATGATATGATGGATTCCAATTGCATTTTGACCAAGACACAAGATGGAGTTTACTATACTTGGAGATCTCACAGTCATTCCCATGGTGATGGGGAATGTATGTACATATCCTAGCTTTATCTGGGTGAGTTTTATGTAAATAATTTACAATGCATGAAGTTTATTTCTCTCATATGTTTTTATTATTAATGCATTGTAATTATACATAATAGTGGGGTTCAGTGAGACATTCATACATGCACATAATATAATTTGCTCCATTTCATTCCCTAATACTTCCCCTTCCTCTCCCCTCCTCCCTGTCTTTGATCCCTTTCTCTAGCCTACTAGTTCTCAATTATTTATTTATTTAAATTAGCATATTTAAATTATACATAAAGTGGGATGCATTGTGTTATATTCATACATGCACATAGCATAGTTCACTTGACACAAAGTCCATTTCTAAGTAACTGAGACTTGGGTAGAAAGAAGAAAGTTAAAAGACATGCTACATATATGGTACTTCTTGTGTTCTGAATCTGGGCTTTGACCTGGTCTAAGTTGTTTTCATTGGAAATAAATCACCACTGACATTTCATTTTTACTCACAACCTTGAAATCTTATCGATGTTCTTGAAAAATCTATGCTTTGGCAAATAAAATTTGGCAGCTACTTTGTAGAAATCCATTCCCTCGAGGTAAAGTTGACAGCATCATTTAATATAAGTCCAATTTTCCCACAAAGGAGAGTTGTGAAGATTAATGAAGTTGTTTAAAAAATTCTTTGGTAACTTATTGTAGAAAAGACTTTTAAGAAAAATATTATCATGTCTGGTTTTGGTGATAGGGACATAATCTTTTTAAAAATAAATTAGAATCTATCTATCTATCTATCTATCTATCTATCTATCTATCTATCATCTATCTGTCCATCCATCCTCTTTCTTCATATAGAATAATGCTTTCAAAAGTATTTGACTTTGACCCTAGACTAAGAAACATATTTTCATCACACACTAGTGTGTGCATGTGTACACCACACACACACACACACAAATGTATATGCATAGATTGTACTACGTACAATTAATGAAGGAAAAAAGAAGAAAAGGAGTTGATTGAGAGCCATTAAATTGGTATCATGGTTTTCTAGCTGTGCCTTGTAGCTCAAAAAACACAATTAGTACAAAATCTACATAAACAGATATGCATTTAAAAAATCTCTGTGCCAAAGTCCTATATAAAAATTATTCGTAATAGGACACCAGAACACAAGACCCAGAAAAGTGTTTAACTAGAGTTCTTTTCTTCAGGGACTGGAGCTGGTGGTAAAATACTGTGTCAAGCTGTCTTGTAAGTTCAACCCATGGGAGCACTGCCTCCTCTATGGGGTTTCTGATTGAATTTTCCTCTCTTTTTGCTGCTGGTAATATGAAAATTAATAGGCTTATTCTCATACCTAGTCTATATGCTGTTTTTTTGATAAATAATAAGGACTTTATTATTTAAATGAGTATTGAAAGACACTGAGTTATTTCACATGAGCTTTTCTTCAGTATGCGTATTTTTTAATTTTTCACCACTTGTTGTACAGGAATCTAGATGAGTTTTGTCAGTCACCATCTGGTGTTGGAAAACCCCAGAGAGCTTTCAGACATTTTCCTTTGTTGGCATTGGGACATTTCTTCAAATCAAAATAGGGAATATCTCTGCCCAGTTGCTTATCTTTGTCAAAATAACTGGATGATTCTGTGGAAATAGTTTGACCTTATACGTTAATGATCACCCACATGAAAATTAACTACTGTCCCTGTTTCTCCAAGTTAGGAGGTCTAAAAATGAGTATAGCTTGTACTTTATTGCATGATTTTTATAACTTAAATTCTGCTTTCAATTTTAAAGAGTACTCTGTATTCAAAATCTCACACTGTTTCAGAAACCTTTCAGCATGGATCTGTACAGAGCATTGACATGCTGTTTTGATTACATCTCAGCTCATCCATTTAAGAAGTCTGAAAAGTTGTTTCAGCAGATTTCCTGCAGGTGTGTCTGATTACCTGGGCTCCCTTGTTTCACTAAGATAAATGGAAAACTTAGATCTTCATGAAATAAGGGCTGGAGGGAGAAAATCTGCAAGTGAATTGCCTTAAGAAGAGCAGAGTTCCCCATCCTTAGAAATGTTTAATCATAGACTCGGTGACTGCTTGTTGGAAACACTGTGGAGAGGAGAGTGATGCAGGATTAGAAAGCTGTAAGCTTTCATCCAAATGGGAAATTCTGTGAGTCTAGATTACATGAAAAGACTGACATATTTGGCTTTAGAGTTGTTGAAGTTTCAACAACATGCTCAAGGGCTGGCACCTATGGAAACTGGCACATGATGTTCTAAGTTGTCACTTGTCGAAATCTGGGTTCAACATGGTAGCAATTTCAGAAAAACTTGTGTTGAATTTGTGCTTCAGCTTAAATACTTCAGTTGCTATTCTTCAGATTTACTCTTCTTTTTCTCTGGGTGTCACATTCTGTATTTGTAGAAAAGTTGTTAAAGTTTCAAGATTGGGGAATATGGATAGCATGAGACATGGAAGTTATTTGAAGAATCCCTAAGGATCATTAGTCATTTTGGAATTACAAATCCTTTCAAACTCTACCCGGGAAAGTGCACATGGAATTTTGCAGACTTGAAGGATTCACCCTGGATGAAGAATCCATGCAGGAAAAGTATACCCTATCCTGTGTCTCACATTCTCACTTTCTAGGGACTGCCAGAACACATCAGTTGTCCCCTTGACAAACAGTAACTGTGAATTTCATTTCTACTAAAAATCATGTCAGAATGGGAAAGGAGTCCATGAAGTATAAAAGCATAAGAAGAAAAAAATCACAAAGAAAAAAGCTGATGGATCTGGCTTCATAAAAACAAAAGATTGTTCATCAAAGAACATCATAAACGAGATTGAGAAGAAAATGAGGAATTTGGGGAAATGATTACAGCATTAGTATGTAAATGAATTTTTAAAATCAATGAGAAAAGCAGTAAAAACAATGTGAAAAATGGCCCAAATAAATGAAAATATAATATTTTTCTTACAGTAATTATGAAGTGATTGCCATGTGTCATAAACAGAGGATTTGGGGGAAAACACCCCATCTTCAACAAGCTTCATTAACAGTAAATGAAATTGCATTGAATTTGTATAGCGCTTTTGGAAGTATGGCCATTTTGACAATATTAATTCTGCCTATCCAAGAACATGGGAGATCTTTCCATCTTCTCAGATGCTCTTTAACTTCTTTCTTTAGTGTTCTGCAGTTCTCATTGTATAGGTCTTTCACTTCTTTTGTTAGATTGATTCCCAAGTATTTTACTTTTTTTGAGGTTATTGTGAATGGGGCAGTTTTCCTGATTTCTCTCTCAGAGGATGCATCACTTATGAATAAAAATGCATTAGATTTATGAGCATTAATTTTATATCCTGCTACTTTACTGAATTCATTTATGAGTTCCAGAAGTTTTCTGGTGGAATTCTTAGGGTCTTCTAAATAGAGAATCATGTCATCAGCAAATAGGGATAGTTTGAGCTCTTCTTTTCCTATTCGAATTCCTCTAATTTCTTTGGTCTGTCTAATTGCTCTGGCTAGAGTTTCAAGAACAATGTTGAATAGTAGTGGCAAAAGAGGGCATCCCTGCCTTGTTCCAGTTCTCAGGGGGAATGCTTTTAATTTTTCTCCATTTAGAATGATGTTAGCTATGGGCTTAGCATAGATAGCCTTTACAATGTTAAGGAATGTCCCCACTATCCCTATTTTTTCTAGTGTTTTGAGCATGAAGGGGTGCTGTATTTTATCAAATGCTTTCTCTGCATCTATTGAAATAATCATGTGGTTCTTGACTTTAAGTCCGTTGATGTGATGAATTACATTTACATTTGTGATTTCCAGATGTTGAACCAACCTTGCATCCCCGGGATGAAACCCAATGATGGACCTTATAGAAATAAAGCAAGCAATCATGAAATTCATTTGGAGGAATAAGAGACCCAGAATAGCTAAAGCAATCCTTAGCAAGAAGAGTGAAGCAGGAGGTATCACAATACCAGACCTTCAACTATACTACAGAGCAATAGTAACAAAAACAGCATGGTATTGGCACCAAAATAGACAGGTAGATCAATGGTACAGAATAGAGGACACAGAGACAAACCCACATAAATACAGGTATCTCATACTTGACAAAGGAGCCAAAAACATGCAATGGAGAAGAGACAGCCTCTTCAACAAATGGTGCTGGGAAAATTGGAAATCCATATGCAGCAAAATGAAACTAAACACATATCTCTCACCCTGTACAAAACTCAATTCAAAATGGATCAAGGACCTAGAAATCAGAACAGAGACTCTGTACCTAATAGAAGAGAATATAGGTCCAAATCTTCATCATGTTGGCCTAGGACCAGATTTCCTTAACATGACTCCCAAAGCGCAAGAAATAAAAGCAGGAATTAATGATTGGGATAGAGTCAAACTAAAAAGCTTTTTCTCAACAAAGGAAACAATCAGCATTGTGAAGAGAGAGCCTTCAGAGTGGGAGAAAATCTTTGCCATACACACTTCAGGTAGAGCACTAATCTCCAGAATCTACAAAGTACTCAAAAATCTTTACACCAAGAATACTAATAACCCAATCAATAAATGGGCCAAGGAAATGAACAGACACTTTACAGAGGAAGATATACAAGCAATCCACAGATTCATAAAAACATGTTCAACATCCCTCATTATAAGAGAAATGCAAATCAAAACCACCTTAAGATTTCATCTTACCCCAATTAGAATGTCTTTTATTAAGAATACAGGCAACAACAGGTGTTGGCGAGGATGTGGGGAAAAGGGTACACTCATACATTGCTGGTGGGAGTGCAAGTTGGTGCAGCCACTCTGGAAAGCAGTGTGGAGGTTCATTAGAAAACTTGGAATGGATCCACCATTTGACCCTGCTATCCCACTCCTTGGCCTTTACCCAAAGGACTTAAAATCAGATTACTACAGTGATGCAGCCACATCAATGTTCATAGCTGCTCAATTTACAATAGCTAGATTGTGGAACCAACCTAGATGTCCTTCAATAGATGAATGGATAAAGAAACTGTGGTATATATACACAATGGAATATTACTCAGCTAAAGAAGAATAAAATTATGGCGTTTGTAGGTAAATGGATGATTTTGGAGACTATTATGCTAAGTGAAATTAGCCAATCCCAAAAATCCAAAGGCTGAATGGTCTCTCTGATAAGTGAATGATGATGCATAATGTGGGGTGGAATGATGGCAAGAATGGAGAAAGGATAGAGAGCATAGAGGGAAGGGAGGGGTGGGGTTGAGGTTGGGGGTAAGAATAATAACTATGTGTGACAGACATCATTGCTTTGTGTACATGTATGAATGCACAGACGGGGTGACTCTACTTTGTGTACAACCAGAAAAGCAATTGCTGTTCTCCATTTGTGTTCAATGAATCAAAAAAAAAAAAAAAAAAAACCAAAAAAAAAAACCAGTAAATGAATTATAAATGGCCAATTAACAAATGAAAAATGCCTAGTTTTACAAGGAAATCAAAGAAATGAACAAAATCAAAATAGTTTAGACATTTTGACTGATCATAGTAGCAGAGATAAAAATTCTGAATACTGTTGAGGATATGAACATTTGCTGTCATCTACTTCAGGTAGGTGTCTCTATTGTAGCAACTTTTCTGGAATTATCTTGGCAACATGTATTAAGAACTTTAAAAAATGGATATTTGTTAAGGTTTGGATGTGAGGTGGCCCCCAAAAGCTATTCATGCACAAAATGTTCAGATGTACAATGATTAGATTATGAGAGCTGTTACCTAATAGTCTATCCTAGTTTGGACTGACTGGGTGGTAACTCTAGGTAGGTGGGGCCAACCTGGAGGGGGTGGGTCACTAGGGGCATGCCCTGTAAGGGTGCATCTTCCCTGCACTGCCTTCCCTCTTGCTCTCTCTTTCCTGATCCTGTCATGAGCTGAGTAGCTTTCCTCTGTTGGGTCCTTACCCCATAACGTGCTACTCATTTTGGACCCAGAGCAATGCAGTTGGCTGTCTATGGACTAAGACCTCTGCAACTGTGAGCCCCAAATAAGCTTTCCCTCCTCTAAGTTGTTCTTGTTATGTGTTTTTGTCACAGAGATGTAAAAGCTTACTAAAACAGTACCCTTCGAATTATTGATTCCTCTTCTATGATCTATTTAAAAATGTAATTAAAAAATCAAATGCTTCTATAAAAATATTCCTCTCAGAATTAATTATAACCTCAAAAATATGGAGTAACCTAAATTCTATTTAAAAATATATATCATTGTCCAATTGTGTTAAAATATTATGCATAAGGAGAAAAGACATTATAATGACATTGGGATTTATTTTCATTTAATTTCTTCTTTTGTTTTTTAAGTTTTATTTTTATTAGTTTTGAAATGAAATAATATTAGCAATGATTATTTGAACTTGAATTAGGAACGATTTTTAAAATTTTTCTTCTAAAGAATATTACTTATTCATTTTCCAAATTCGCCATAGTGAACATTTTCATACCTTTTATATTTTCAAAGACAAACAAACAAAAGCCTACATCATTTAGAAAACACATGTTGATTACAGGAATATATTTGATTGTTTTAAAATAGCCATCAAATGGTAATAATTCTATGGAAGCAAGACAGAACTTACTGATATAGAGAATTGGATAGAACTGGCTGTCTTTAGAGCCTGTGTTATTTAGCTTGGTAACATTTATTGGATTTTGATTCATTGAAAATAAGACAGACCTGAATATTTTCCACTTGATACTTAATCTAATTATATAATTTTGAAAAGGTTATTCTTTGAACTTTCAAATGTTCTTAAAATGTACTTGGCATTTTTTAAAGTTTTGAAATGGGTTTATGAAAGTGAAGCATTTAGTTTAAGCACTTGTATCATTTATTAAATATTTTCACAGATTCACAGGAAGACATTTGAAATCACACTAATTTTTAAAATCTAATTTATTTGTATACATTTTAAAACATTAAATCCTAAGAAGCATAAATCAATTGTCTTTTAGCTAAAACCCAAATGAAGGCAAAATGTCTGCAATTTTATTATACAAGTGATACGCAAGTGCTGTATTACTTGAATAAAGAAACAAAAGGAAGAGGGAAAAAGATTTTTAAGGTGCCTGATTGAGAGAAGTCTTTACTTGCCAAACCCACATATAATTATGAATATGGATATAAATACAAATACAAATAAACCCACAACACTTGCATGTAGACACACACACACTGACATGCCTTTGGAATTCCACACCCTTGGAATTTTTTTGTCTCCCTTCTTTTCTCATTTATTCATTCCATCAATTAAGTATTTACTGAAAACCTATTACATGATGGATATTTAGGCACTGCGTATACCAAAATGAGTCATATACATTCTGGAGTTTATACATTCTTTGAGGAGCTTACAGTGTCGTAGGTTAAGACAAGTGCACTAATGCTATTTCTGGTTCTGTCATAATAGAGGGAGCCATAAAGTATTTTCTAAATACTAACGAAGGATGACTAACCTGGCTTGCTCGGGGTGAGAAAGGAAGGATAATGTTTAGATGAGCATTCCTGGTCTAATGAGCCAGAATTTGTTAGGTGGGGCCAAGAGCATCTAGGTAGCAGGAATACACATAAGAACTAGAATGGAATGGTCACTGTGGTCCCATTGCAGAAGGCCTTGTATACCAGACTGTACTTAAATCTGAACCCTAGTAGCCTGGGACATGCCCCAAATCTTGATGGCCTGGGACATGCTTGAAGCCTGATCATCAAGCCCCAGATTGTCCTTTATCTGATAGCCAAGGACCATCTTGCTATTATCAGGCCTAATTATCCCAGAATGCTTTGTGTGAATATGCAAATAAGGTCCCTCTATGCAGAAGGCAACCCTCCATTCCTGCTGAAGAAGTGCTTTGCCAAAAACGTACTTGAATCTTCAGGTGTACCCGTTTCAGAATCAAATAGTAAACATGCCCAGAGTGCTTTCACAAGACCTTCTAATTTGCAGTGACCTGGAAAACCCAAACTCTGCTAATAAGCAGTAAACACCTACTCAAGGCTGGCAACTGTGTCAAAATGTTAATTACTCTTCAATAGCCACATTTTTTTTTCTCTCTTCATTTGCTCTTTCACCTCTTCAGAGACTTTAATCGAGTTTGAATTTTTCTTACTGCTGAGAGGACTGTGGTGTTAAAAATAAGTTAGCCCTTTGCCTGTCTCCTGGGCACCTATGATCTCAGGCGTCATTCGCTTCTCTCCCCGTCCAAGTTAATTATATTCAGTGTGAGCTTGAATTTTTAAATCCATCTGTTTTCCCCATCTCTGTAGGCAGTTTATTTATATCTACTTTTTTAAATAGAAAAAGAGCTAGAACAACAGTTTCCTCATACTTTAAACATTTTGAGTTTGATGTGATATCTTCTTTTAGAATAAAATCATTGGGAAACAATTTATTTCACAGCTGCTCTATGTCTAAACACTGACAAAAGACTGCCCAATACAGCTAAGGTTCATCTGTGTTATCCTTTCCTATATGCACCTCCCATAATTGATAATAATGGGTTTATTCATGTGTTAGCATTCTGAATGCTCACTGGACTATAAACTCTGTAAGGGCAAGAAAATGTTGTTCTCCAATCTACTTTTGAAAATCACAGATAGTCTATGCTCATTCTACAAAAATCCTATAATATTATACTAGGTACTTAAAATATTTATAGAATGAATGAAGGAATGGGTTAAAGTTCAATATAGCTGCAATAACTTCAGGACTCACACTTTTTTGTAATTGCCAAGGACTATCTTATTAACTTTTTTTTTCATATGTGCTATTTCTGTTACCTATTGATATGGAACAAGTTGCCCCAGAGTTTATAGCTTAAAACAACAATTTAGTATTTCTCACAGTTGTGTGGATTGTTTGGATGGTTATCCCTGGATCACTCACATGACTGCAAATATTGGACAGACAGCTGGACCCTAAGGTCCAGATGGTCTCACTCACATGTCTGACAGTTGGTGTTGGCTACCATCTTACATGCCTCATCCATGTGGCCTCTCAACCTCCAGTAGGCTAGATGGGCCTTCTTACATGGTGCCTCATGCAGGGTTCCAAGGGGGAAAAGGCAGAAACTGCAAGTCCTCTTTGCAATTATATGCAATGTCACTTCTGCCACAATCTATTAGTCAACGGAAGTTACAAGGAGGCCTAGATTTAAGATGCGGAAGTTACAAGGAGGCCTAGAAATAAGATGCGGGAATTGCAATACACCATGGCTATGCTTTTCAATCAAGTATTTTGAAGTGATGATGACAACAATGAAGATGATGATGATAGGAGGAGGAAGATACTAAAAGTAATGAGTATTTGCACTATCTAACTTGTGTTCCAGTGGTTTAAGTGTTCATGTCTCACAACAATATTTTGAAGTGGGTGATATTATCATCCTCAACTTATAGATGGGGAACTGAGGATTAGAGCAGCTGAAGAACTTGCTCAATATCCTACAGGCAGCAAGCAGCAACCTAGGGATGAAGACACAGGTTGGCTTTTTGCCTGTGGTTCCCTCCTCTCTTCCACTCCCATTTCTGTGTACTCTGTGTGCAACAATTAATCCCTAATATCTATTTTATACTTTTCCATCTCAGCATCAATCCTGATTTTAAAGAATGACACAAAACCATAAAAGGTTGATATTGATTTTATGAAACTAAGGAAATTGTTACTGAGGCTTTGTTGTTAATAAATAAGAGCTGAATAAGTAAATAGAAATCTACATACTGTTAACTTCTATTTATTTTGATAATTGCCAAAAGTGATTCAGCACTTTTTCTTTTTTAACATTGATTTTAGGATTAGAATGAAAGAAACTCTAATGAATACAGTTTGTAGCCAGATGCAGTGGTGCATGCCTGTAATCCCAGAAACTCAGAAGGCCGAGATATGAGGATTGGAAGTTTGAGGCCAGCCTCAGTAACTTAGTGAGACCCTGTCTCAAAATAAAAAATAAAAAAGGGCTGGGGATTTCTCTCAGTGGTAAAGTATGCTTGGTTTCAATACCCAGTACAACAACAACAACAACAACAACAACAACAACAGATTTTAGTTGTTGTTCTTCCTGAGTTCCTATGTCAATCAGTAGCTCTCCCATTGACTAGAGACCTCAGAATCATTTCCTCTTCTCCTCTCTTCCTCATTCTGCATAACCAACTTTAGTTCAGAACATATCTCTCATCTCCTTCCTTCATTTCCATTGTATAGTGCTCCTTGATGCTTAAGTGTTGTCTGTGTACCAATATCATCAGCATTTCCTGATGAAGATGTTCAAAAAATGCAGAGGTTCAGATTGTACTGCAGACCTACTAAATCAGAATCTGTATTTGTGTAATAATACCTGCAAATGATGTGCATGCATTGTAAAGTTTGGGAAGCACTGGCATAGTAACCAAAAGCATCACATATTTTGTGTGTGTGTGTGTGTGTGTGTGTGTGGTGCTGGCAATTGAAACCAGGGCTTCAGGTACACTAAGCAAGAGCTTTACCACTGAGACCCATCAGGCTGAGTTTGAATCCTGAGTCTGTGCCTTACTAGCTTTGTAATCTTAGGCAGGTTCCTTAGCCTTTCCAAGCCCTGGATTCCTCATGTATACAATGAGGACAACAATAGCATGTGCCTCTGATGGTTGGTGTCAGGGTTACATGTGATTATTTGGAATACCTGATGCACTGTATGCACTCACAAAACAGGAGCTAAATGTATTCAACTGTGTTGTTATTGTCCTAGTGGGAAACCTCATTCCTTCTACCTGGACCACTGTGATAACTTTCTACCTGCATTTTTCAGCCCCAGGTTCTTCCCATTTTTTTTCGTCATACACTCAAGTGCCAGTTATTTTCAGTAACACAGATCTGATAGTGATACTACCTTTTGTTAAAAGGTTCAGTAAAGCACCAAAAGAAAATAAAAACAAAAAAACTCCCTCCAAAACAACAACCCAAACAGAAAAAAGCAACACAACACACACGAACACACAAAGCTTTAGCGCATCTTACTGTGCTTATGAGCCAAACTTCATGGCATGGAATCCATAGTCCCCTGCTCTCAGCCTCTTTGAGAGAGAGAGACAGATATGAAAACCAGGAAGAACCAACAGTCAGGAGCTTTAAGCCTTGTTTGTTTTTTTTTTTAAACATATATATTTTTTAATTGTAGATGGACATATTACCATTATTTTATTTATTTATTTTTATGTGGTGTTGAGGATTGAACCCAGCGCCTCACAAGTGGTAGGCAAGTGCTCTACCACTGAGCTACAATTCCAGCCCCAAGCCTTGTTTTGACAATAAAAGGCTGTGTGACATTAGATTATCATTTTACATGGTGTAGGCTCCAGTTTCCTAACCCACAAAGTGAAGTAGTTGTTTGGTTGATGGTTTTACCAAGATCTTACATCTAGTTATTGACCAGGCTAAAACTTAATGCTAGTTTTTCTGACACACCAACAACCCAGAGCTTTCTAGGCAACATTGACAATTGAGAACCTCATTTCCGATTTCTTATTGCTGGAAGTAATAACTTGACAATTGTTAGAAGACAAATCTACATTTTCAATGGCTATTATTTAAAAGTGTTTAGAATTACTTAGATCAATTAGTGAAAGATAGATAATTGTCTTCCATATTTTTCACACTGGATTGTCCTGTGGTACCCCTATGTGGTTAGAATTGACCTATGAGAATCAAAGGAGACAGTGATTTTCATTTTTGCAATAGGGTGTTTAACAAAGTTTTTGGGAAACCACTGCTTTGGACAAGCTTTCTGCTCTAGGTCCCAGCAGTCCAGACAGAACACAATGCAGACATTTGTTCTAATGAAACTAAACTTCGACATGGGCCAGCTTTCCTAAAGACCAGTATAATAAGAAAGTTTCCTCTGTTTCAACCCTATAGGGAAGGTAGTTTTGAAAGAATCAATCTACTTTTTGTTTTTTGTTTCTTCTTTTTTCAGCCCTTTTCTGACTATATTCCTTTTTTAAAAATTTATTGGTTCTTTGTAGTTATACATGACAGCAGAATGCATTTTGATATAGTTATACAAGCGTGGAATATACCTTATTCTAGTTATAGTTCCATTCCTATGGAATTGTGGGATTCACAATAGCAAAGCTAAGGAATAAACCTAGGTGCCTTTCAATAGATTAATGGATTAAGAAA
Organism: Glaucomys volans; assembly: GCA_020662805.1. Lineage (NCBI taxonomy): Eukaryota > Metazoa > Chordata > Mammalia > Rodentia > Sciuridae > Glaucomys > Glaucomys volans. The sequence continues at coordinate 79,810 of JAJEJO010052434.1, forward strand.
ATGTGGTACATAAACACCATGGACTATTACTCAGTCTTAAAGAAGAGTGACTTTATGTTTTCTCTCTTTTCTTTTTTTGGTCGTGCTGGGGATCCAACCCAGAGCCTCTTGTGCATGCTAGGCAACTGCTAAACCATTGAGCGAAATCCCCAGCCTGTTTCTTTTCTGACTATAAAGTCAAACTCCTCTTTTCAACAGATCAGAACACAGGTGTAGTCTGAGGGATTTCTCAAGTCTAGTATCACAATAAAAGCCTATTATAACAGGCTCAGTGGCGTATGTCTATAATCCCAGTGGCTTGGGAGGCTGAGGCAGGGGGATCTTGAGGTTCAAAGTCAGCCTCAGCAAAAGGAAGGCACTAAGCAACTCAGTGAGACCCTGTCTCTAAATAAAATACAAAATAGGGCTGGGGATGTGGCTCAGTGGTTGAGTGTCCCTAAGTTCAATCCCCACTATTCTCCCACTCCCCTCCAAAAAGCCTGTTAGAGCTAGGTGTGCCTGTAACCCCAGTTTCTTGGGAGGTTGAGGCAAGAGGACTGCAAGTTTGAGGCCAGCCTCAGCAACTTAGAAAGACTCTGTTTCAAAATAAAAAATAAAATAAGGGCTGGGGATGAATCTCAGGTGTGGATGTCCCTGGGCTCAATTCCCAGTACCAGAGAAAATAATATTCAAAAAATTTTAAAGAGCTAATTACATTTCAAACAAACTTGCAATTTTGTCTTTTGACATGGACAATGTTTTAGGCAACATTTTTTTGTTGTTGTTGTTGTTAAATTTTCAATGGAGCCCAACACAGTGACTTCAAAATAGAGGTTCTGTAAGTAAAATGAAACTGTAGATTTTGTAAATACCAGAAATCAAGGGAACAATTAAACATAGGGTTTTGAAGGGACTACAGCTGTATCTGTGGCAATTTCATGCTGTCCCTATAGGGTGAAGTCATAAAGGAGTGCAGCTGTAGTGCTGTTCCTAACCTTAGTGAGGCAAGAGGCTCCTGGTGGAATGAACTAAATTCTTGCTGCATGGAACAGTGAACAAAAATTTGGAGAAATAATAGAAAATATTGCTAAATTCTTTATTTGCTTTGGGTTGATTTTGTAGAACTCTTTGAATTGAGTAGAAAATTAATGTATGCCATCCTGACAAGAAATCCAAGTAAATTATGAATAGGCGGTCATTCTAATTCTATAACTTTTCAAACAGAATACCATAATCTCGATTTACTCTCTAAAGTTAAGAAATTCATTATGAACATTAAGGGTTAATTGTAATTATCTTAGTATTGTAATTGATTTCCAGGGTCCCACAAAGGAGGGATTGGGTATGCTGGTCTCTAGCTGCCCATTAGTCATCAGCTCTGGACACATGTTGGACAGTGTTAGAAGTAATTCTACCTATCTGGGATATATTTTCCTCATTTGATAATCCTAAGTATCTTTCAGATACAAGGTTTTGTGACCTTTGACATTATCACCCATGAAAAATATTAATTCCTTAGACTTCAAAAATTATATAAGGTCTTAGATTTCTAGGAATATGGTAGGATGAGTGCCTTCAAACTATTGGCCATATTTAGACACATTTTACTAAGTGTAACATCTTTGGTATTGTTCAAGAGAAATTGTATTTAAAAACATGAAATCCTTCATATAAGAAAATCTTAATAGTAGATGCTACAAGCCATAAATTAACATACAAGCAATTTTTACCCATCAATTTATTTTAATTATTGAATGAAATTCAAATCAGGCACCTGAGGTTGAATAAACAGGAAATATACAATTATGATTTTACATAATCGAAAAATGCTTTGGTATTAATTGCATGTATATAACTGATCATTACTAATTGTACTTGAACAAACATGTACACATATAATGCACAAAAATAAAAAATGCATATGGAATCTGTCCAACCACCTCTGTAAATCTACATAGAAATATGCTTATGTATAGAAAAATAAAGGCACAAAAATGAATTTAATAGTCACCCATTTATTTTCCACTTTGATTAAATGTTAGTTTTTTTTACAACTTTTAATGAATATAAATTAAAATAATTCACTGGCCCATTTATATTTTTTATATATCAGAATTATTTGAGTACTATTGGAAATACTATTAGAAAAATGTCTGTTGGTTTAAAATCATTTAAATCTTTAAAATTATACTATTTTCTCTATTTAAAAAAGGCAATGAAAGGAAATAATCAATGATAACCTCTGATTCTGACCCACATTGTTGGGGAGGCACATGTTAGGGTTTTTCACTGAATCCAGACTGTTGCATCTTATATATATTATATAAATGAAGATCCCTGAAATCGAAGTCATGACACAGCTTTTGACTGAAATCATAAAGGAGCAAACCAACCTGAGTGTGTAGCTCCCTATACCTCAGCTTCAGAACTCAAATGTCTCAGATCTGATCTGTTTGTAGGTTGCACATGGTGATCTATCTAGGTGTGCATTCAACTATTACATTATTTCAAAATGGCGCCTGAAAGATCTTGAGTCAAAGATTTGACTATTAGGTTAATGCTGGGTTAAAAAATTCATATGTTTCAAATACAATTGAGAAATTAAAAATGGAGATCAGTTCATTTAAAAGCTGGTCTCTGTGACACTTTTTCTAAAAAGGGATGATTAAAAATCAGTTTCAGGGGCTGCGGATATAGGTCAGTTGGTAGAGTGCTTGTCTCGTAAGCATAAGGCCCTGGGTTCAATCCTGACCGCTGCAAAAAAAAAATAAAAAAAAAAAAAAAGCCAAAAAAACCACACATCAGTTTCAGATGTCCATAGTTGAACAATTTTATGGTTCAGGTTTACAGATTTCATCCACAAACAAATTTATATTTGCCTTTGTTGAAAAGACAGTCTTTAAAAGCATTCTTTCCTTCCTAACTATATCAAAGGGCAATTTTTATACAAGCTGAAGGAGGAAAAGATAGATATAATGAATATTATGATTTGAGGGCTAATTCTTTTTGTACCTTAAATAAGTATATAGGTAAACCTAATGGGAATGCTTCTTAATGGTACTTAATGGCTTGAAGTGAAGGACTATTATAAAAATGCAGACACACTGTTTTCTACAATTATTAGATATGAGAACAAAGCTAAATTCAAAATAATATATTTAAACTACTGACTCACTACTTTCAGACTTTACTTCTGGTGGGTCTGTAGGAGAAAGCAAAAGAAACTCCAAGTTACTGACCCTCTCCAGAGTAAGTACCATTTGTCAAGGTGCTACAGCAGAAAAGTCCAACAGGAGACTTGGATTCAGCCCAGGTCTTAGGTAGCTGGTCAGCACTAGACTTATCACAACCTTTCTCAGCCTTAGTAAACACAGGTAATGGTACCTCATAGGTTTTTTACATAAAATCTTACACATTGCATGTATGCAATAGATGATAAAGGTAGAACCTGTTATTGAAGATATTGAATTGGCCCATATGAAACTCACATTTCTAAAGTTATTGCCAAATGACCAGATTTCAGACCTCACTGTAAGATGGTCCCCTCCTAGGAGTCTCGGGGACCCTAATAAATATTTGCCTGAGTAAATTGAGGGAAGAAGAGACAAACCTTCTTTACAAATCTATTGTTACTCCCCTTTCTGGGAAATAGAGCTTAATTTCCAATTTCCCACTATCCCTTTGAGGTTGGGCTATTCTTAGGGACTCACTTCCTATGAACAGAGCAGAGAAAAAGCATTTCACAGTGTGAAAAAGTAATTTCACAGTGGAGAAACCTGCTCACAGTGTGGATGTTAAGGCCAGGCCCTTGGTGAGTTTGGAGTTGATGGTCATGGATGACCATTTTTACCAGTGACTGGTTTATGACATGTGAAATAACATACACAACCATAGTGCTTGGGTATTAACATATCCCACTCCCTAAGCCCCCATACAGACCAACATTTAAACCTTGCTAAACTGAGCACATTAAACTCATTACATCAAATGGCTTGTTTTAGTTAGCTATTTTGCTGCTGTGACTAAATGATGTGACCAGCACAATTGTAGAGGAAGAAGAGTTTATTTGAGGGCTCAAGGTTTCAGAGGTCTTAGTCCATAGAAGTCTGGTTCCATTCCTAGGGGCTCCAGGTAAGAGTCTCACAGCGGAAGAGTGTGGCAGTGGGAAGCAACTTGCATCATCAGGAGAGAGTCTTCACTCTCCAGATACAAAAGACATACCCCAAAGCCACGCCCCAATTCCAATCTCCTCCAGCCACATCTACCACTTCAATTAATCCCATCAGGGATTAATTCACTGATTGGGTTTAAACTCCTATAATCCAATCATTTCTCCTCTGAACCTTCCTGTATTGTCTCACATGTGAGCTTTTGGGGGAAACCTCACATCCAAACCAGAACACGGCTATGTCAGGTCGGATTTAAGTGGCTGCAGGGGGAGGAAGCAAGGACACCTGGCAACCTACTGCAAGGGAAGGGAAGCAACCAGTTAGATGCAAATGAATAAGACCTACTGACCCTTACTTCCACCTGGTCCACCTATTCCTGGGCAGGACCTCTAGCCTATTGTGGCTCTATAAAAACCCTTGGCAGCCAGAGCCATGTGAGATTTTCTCTGTTTTTTTCCACACTGACTTTCACCCTGGAGGGCTGGGAATTTTGCCCAGGAGCACAAACTCCAGTAGAGTATGGTTCAGTTACTTTTGTCTGACTCAGGTTTGGACATCTGTGAGCTTACATTTGGTGCCAAAATTGTGGCGAGCTTACTGGTTACACTACCATTCCATGAGGCTAAGAATCACAAATACATAAGAAGAAGGGTACCAGCACACCGGTTTGCCTGCTCTTTCTAATACGAATATCATAGACAATCCTGTTTAGGCTCTTGATGATCCATGTGCTCCCCTTGATTTCAGTATCTTTTCAATATTGTTGATTTCTCTTGTAGTCATCCTCCTTTGAACTTGAGGCAGACGTTTCCGGAAATTTCCACTCAACATGATGTAGAGAAAAGGGTTAATGCTGCTGCCGGCATAACTGAGGCAGATGGAGAGGTAGTAGCTCACGTAGAAGGCCATGGTGGGCTGCTCCATCTGTAAGTTCACCAGCTGTATCACATGGTAGGGGGCAGCACTTAGGATGAAGACCGCCACCAGCACCAGCACCATCTTTGTCAGCTTCATTGCTCTCTGCTTTGGGACACTGGGATTGTAACTGCCAAAGAAACATTTGGATAGACAGAGCATAAACAATCAAAGGAATTGAGGAGCAATAATTCTCTAGAACTTTCTGAACAGTTCCTAAAGTCTTTGCAAGTGAAATATGAAGCTCATTTTTATATTCCTACTTCAGAGTATTGTGAAAAGCTTTTTTTTTTATTCCCATTAAAAACTTACCAAAATTTCCAAAGCTAGATCATTTTGAGAAAGAAAATAAATAGTACTGAATTATATAACTCAATGTTTTATTTTATTTTATTTTATTTTTTTATTTATTTAATTTTTGATTCATTGTACACAAATGGAGTACAGCTATTGTTTCTCTGGTTGTACACAAAATAGAGTCACACCATCTGTGCATTCATACATGTACACAGGGCAATGATGTCTGTCTCATTCTGTTATTATTCTTACTCCCCCACCCCAACTCCATCCCTCCCTCCCCTCTATGCTCTCTATCCTTCCTCCATTCTTGCCACCCTTCCATCCCGCATTATGCATCATCATTCACTTATCACAGAGACATTCGGCCTTTGGATTTTGGGGATTGGCTAATCTCACTTAGCATAACAGTCTCCAACATCATCCATTTACCTACAAATGCCATAATTATAGAGCACTAATCTCCAGAATCTACAAAGTACTCAAAAATCTTTACACCAAGAACACTAATAACCCAATCAGTAAATGGGTTAAGGAAATGAACAGACACTTTACAGAGGAAGATCTACAAGCAATCAACAGATTCATGAAAAAATGTTCAACATCCCTCATTATAAGAGAAATGCAAATCAAAACCACCTTAAGATTTCATCTTACCCCAATTAGAATGTCTTTTATTAAGAATACAGGCAACAACAGGTGTTGGCGAGGATGTGGGGAAAAGGGTACACTCATACATTGCTGGTGGGAGTGCAAGTTGGTGCAGCCACTCTGGAAAGCAGTATGGCAATTCCTTAGAAAACTTGGAATGGATCCACCATTTGACCCAACTATCCCCCTCCTTGGCCTATACCCAAAGGACTTAAAATCAGATTACTACAGTGATGCAGCCACATCAATGTTCATAGCTGCTCAATTCACAATAGCTAGATTGTGGAACCAACTTAGATGCCCTTCAATAGATGAATGGATAAAGAAACTGTGGTATATATACACAATGGAATATAACTCAGCCATAAAGAAGAGTAACTCAATGTTTGAAATGAGGATACTTGAGTCTGTAGTGATAGAAATGCTTTATTAAATAAAATGAGGGGAGAAGAGAGAAACCTTTACAGATTTTTTGACAATCTCTTTTCCAGGAGATAGAGCTTAATTTTCCCCTTCCCACTTCAGGTTGGGCTATGCTTAGGGACTCATTTCTCATGAATAGAGTAAAGAAAGGGGTAAGTAGTAGTTTCACAATGGAGAAAACTGGCAAACTGTACTTCAAGCAAGTGATCAAGATTAACATCATGTTGCTATCCTGTGACTTTTGATATATTAAAATGAAAAGAGCTGATTTTTTATCCCAAGTACATAATTATAATTTTTTTTTTTTGAACCAGGGATTGAACTCAGGGACACTTGGCCACTGAGCCACATCCCCAGCCCTATTTTGTATTTTATTTAGAGACAGGGTCTCACTGAGTTGCTTAGCGCCTCGCAAAGTTGCTGAGGCTGGCTTTGAACTCGCGATCCTCCTTACTCAACCTCCTGAGTCGCTTGGATTACAGGCGTGCACCATCACACCCGGCCATAATTATAATTTAATCATGATAACAATATCAGAAAAAACCCAGAATGAGAAACATTCTATAGGATATCTGGCCAGTATTTCTTAACTGTTAAGGTCCTAAAAAAACAAGGAAAATGTGAGAAACTCTCATAGACCAGACAGCCTGAAGAGATACGGTAACACAATGCAACTGTTGGTTTGAATTGAATCTTGGAAAGAGAACTTTAATGGAAAAAACAGGTGAAGTCCCATAAGGGTAGAATTTGGTTAATAATAACATACTATTGCCATTTCTTTGCTTTGACAAATATATCATGTAATACGTCAAGGGAGGGAAGACTAGATGAGAGGCATACAGGAACTCTCTGTACTATCTTTGCTACTTTTATGTTGTTTTAAAAATTATTCTAACATGTAGACTATTTTAAATATCCAATTGTTTTTGATTAATTGTAAATTTCCAAAATTTTGTCATGTTGTGTCACATTTAGACATTTAATAAAAACGTTCTCTGGAACATGATGGAAGTAGATGAATAAGCCTTGGAAATAATATGAAAAAGAGTCAGGGAGCTTAAGATCCTTTTAAGACAATGACTCCTCTGTAGTTGATCTGAACAGGCCTCTTGCATTTTGAGGCATAACTGGACAGTCTGGGCTTTGTTTGATAAGATGCTCTTAGCATTTCTGAGGAAAGTATTAAGAGCAAACTAAGAAAACTCAAGCATACCCTCTAGTGGTCCAGATCTTGACCCTCCTCATGATTCCATTGCAACTTCCCACCAACTCAGTTGACACATTTAGAAGCTAATTGTTTTTCTGTAACTGTGGTTGTTTTCCTTTTCCATTCTAATAGATGAACTTTTAAAAATGCAAGAATTCTAAGAATTTCAGGAAGTTAAGCAAAAATGCTGTGAGCCATGAAGACTTAAATCTTTGGTTTTAGGGTTGGTCACAAATTTTGATTGATGAGTTACATTGCTTATATATACTTTTAAAAAGTCTTTACATTATTAACATTTGGTGTGCAGGGAATTACAGCCGTCTTGACTTTCCAAAAGACAAAAACAAACAAACAAGAACAACAACAAAGCAACCACAAAAATTACTCAAAAGCCTAAATTTAATTTTTTTACCCAACATGCTATATAATCACTGATATTCATTTGAACAGATTGGTATACATAATTTCAAGTTGAATATAATGAAACCCCTCCTGAGTTTATTGTCTTTAGGTAAGTTTTTGGTTTTATTTATTTAGAATTAATCTCTCTCTAATCCTAACGAGACCCTTCTCTTCTAATTCAAATATTAATGAAATCCTTCTCTAGTTAAAATATTGAAAGGCTGTACATAAGAATAGAGGACACACAGACAAACCCACAGAAATACAATTATCTCATACGTGACAAAGGAGTCAAAAACATACAATGGAGAAAAGATAGCCTCTTCAACAAATGGTGTTAGGAAAACTGGAAATCCATATGCAGCAAAATGAAACTAAACCCCTATCTCTCACCCTGCACAAAACTCAACTCAAAATGGATCAAGGACCTAGGAATTAGACCAGAGATCCTGCACACAGTAGAAGAAAAAGTAGGTCCAAATCTTCAACATGTTGGCCTAGGACCAGACTTCCTCAACAAGACTCCCAAAGCACAAGAAATAAAAGAAAGAATCAATAAATGGGATAGATTCAAACTAAAAAGCTTCTTCTCAGCAAAGGAAACAATCAGCAATGTGAAGAGAGAGCCTACAAAGTGGGAGAAAATCTGCCACACACACTTCAGATAGAGCACTAATTTCCAGAATTTATAATGAGCTCAAAAAACTTTACAGCAAGAATACAAATAACCAATCAATAAATGGGCTAAGGAATTGAACAGACACTTCACAGAAGAGGATCTACAAGCAATCAACAGATATATGAAAAAATGTTCAACATCTCTAGTAATAAGAGAAATGCAAATCAAAACTACCCTAAGATACCATCTCACCCCAATTAGAATGTCTATTATCAAGAATACAAACAACAATAGGTGTTGGTAAAGATGTGGGGAAAAAGGTACTCTCATACATTGCTGGTGGGGTTGCAAATTGGTGCAGCTACTCTGGAAAGCAGTATGGAGAGGTTCCTTAGAAAACTTGGAATGGACCCACCATTTGACCCAGCTATCCCACTCCTTGGCCTACACCCAAAGGACTTAAAATCAGCATATTATAGTGATGCAGCCACATCAATGTTTATAGCAGCCCGATTCACTATAGCGAGATTGTGGAACCAACCTAGATGCCCTTCAATAGATGAATGGATAAAGAAACTGTGGTATATATACACAATAGAATATTACTCAGTCATAAAGAATAACAAAATCATGATATTTGCAGGTAAATGGATGGAATTGGAGAAGATCATGTTAAGTGAGATAAGCCAATCCCAAAAAACTAAAGGTCAAATGATTTCTCTGATAAGTAGTTGATGACATGTAATGGGGTGTGGGGGTTTGGGGAAGAATAGAGGAAGGATGGATTGTATAAAGGAAAGTAAAGGGGGTAAGATAATAGAATGTGACAAACATCATTATACTATGTATATGTATGAACAGGCAAACGGTGTGGATTCTACTTTGTACATAACAAGAAAAACGATAGTTGTACTCCATTTGTGTACATTGAACCAAAAATAAATAAATTAATTAAAAAACAAAGAAGGGCTGTACATAGCATCTCAGATATTTACAAATGTATAAAACTGTAAAATATGCAATTAACCCAATTAAATAATGTTGATGACAACTATAAAATTATTCTTTAGGTAGAATCTTGAATTCTGATCAAATTTTTATGTTACATCGATGATTTTAGCATTTTTAATAAAAAGATCCTCAAACATCTGCTTTGGAACATGTCTTATTTTCAGAACATGCCTTTTAAATATATATTACTAATACCCGTATATCTGAGTGTGATATGTTTCAAGTGATTGTTGCTCCTCCTGTTGAAGGTATCTTAGAATATCTGAATTGTCCTTTTAACAAGTAAAGCAAAATTAAGGCAAACACTTACCATCTAGAATCCTTATTTTGTTGATACATCTCCCAAGTATAGCATAAAATTAAAATGTAGCACATCAGAATCAAGGGTAAAGGAAAAAAGAAAGTGGTTATTGTCAAATAAAGTGTATACCTGTGAACAAGAGAGAGAAAGAAAGAAAAATATAACCGTTATAGTCACTGTAATGGGCACTGAGTTTTGCAGTTTATGAGGCATGATTCTCTGATTTTTCAGGGTCTAGGGTAAAAGTCCTTGGGGGAGGGGGTAAGAATCTTTGGGTGCCTTCTCACAGAGAAGTCCTGCTGTTCATTGTTCACTGACAAGATTCTCTAACCAAGCCCAAGCCCAGCTGTACTGAGTGCAGAACAGAGGCTATTCATAACTGTTATTATCTTCACTGTTAACATTGTCAGGTAACAGCAGGTAGCATTATTACACAGTAGGCACTGGTCTAAGTTTTTCGTATATTTTAACCCACTGATGCTAAGTCTCATGTCCTTAGTATCTTCATGTGACAAGAAAAAACACTGAGGCGTAGAGGGCTAAGGGACTTGCCCAAGGTTAGCCAGCTTATAAGTGGCTGAGGTGGCATTTGAACCTAGGCAAGCAGCTGGACTCCAGAGCCTTTGCTTATAACCAAGGCTCCAGGTGGCCACTCAGTGGGTGTGGAAGAGGCCCTGTCTTTCCTCTCTGGTCTTTCATGGAGAATTCTCAGTTGTGCCCGCTCCATTCTTGTATAGATGCTAGGTGTCCTCCTTCCTGGCAGGTTCCTGGCCTTGGTGAGAGGAGGCAGGCCCACATTGGTTGACAGGGTGGCAGAGAACACCCTGGATCAGAAGGACCCTAAATACAGCACAGGAGGTTCAGTCTTAGTTCACCTTAAGGACTTGATTCTAGGAGGAATGACAGAGGCTGCATCCTTAGAACATCCCTGTGAACATCCCTGTGATAACCATTGACAAATGGCAGAAGCACCAACAGCTGTTGATGAAATAGCTAACTTTTTTTCTTTCTATTTTTTTTTTTTTTGACCCAGGCCAAAGTCAAGGAGAGTACAACCTGAGGCTCACTATGTGAATATGTTCTCCTTGGGAGGTAAGACTGTGTTTCTCTTAGTCCTAGTGATTTAATTATCATTTCACCTTTCATTTAGTTGATATTTTATGTTTGTGAGGGCAACAAATGCTGTTGGGAAAAATAGCAAATAATCAATTGTATACATTGCATTGTTATGAACTGAACATCTATGTTCCCTCCAAATTTGTAAATTGAAAGCCTAACTCCCAATGTGATAGGAGGGGTGTTAGAAGGGGTGCCTTTGGGAGATAATGAGTGTAATCAGTGCCCTTATAAGGAGAGACCCTACAGGTTCAAGGAGAGGCTAGAAGGAGAGGTTGGCAGTCACAACCCAGAAGAGAGCCCTCCCCAGAAAGTAGAAACTGACTATGACAGCACCTTGATCTTGGACTTCCAGCATCCATGGCAGTGAGAGATAAATTTCTTTTGTTTACAAACTATCCAGTCTATGAAACTTAATCACAGCATTCCAAAGTAAAATATGTACTCATAGGGAGTTTTTTTTTTTTTAAATGGGATTTGTGGTTTCTACTTGGAATTCTTGCAGGCTGTGTCTACATAATGCAGAAATGATTTATCCACTTGACAACTGATGAAGTGGGAAAAGGAATCTGCCAGAGTGACTTGAGATAATATAAAAGACACCTACTCAGGATGTGCTAAAAAAATTCAGTTATAGACTCCAGTGTTATGTTTTAAGTAGAAAAATTTTGAATTAATTTTTTTCTTTTCAAATTAAGACATAAGCAATGGCTGTGTTGATTGTTACGTTAGTTTCCCAGGGATTCTGTAACAAATTATCACCAACTGGATGTCTTCAAACAGTAGAAATTTATTCTTTCACAGATCTGGAAGCCAAATGTCTGAGATAAAATTGTTGGCAGGACTAGGGTTCTTTTGGAGAAGCTGAAGGAGAATTTGCTCCATGCCTTTTCCCCCCGAGTTTCTGGTCGTTCCTATCAATCCCTGGTGTTCCTTGGCTCATAAACATATAATTGCAATTTCTGCGGCTGATTCTTCAAATCTCCCCCTCCTTAGTCATTGGATTTAGGAATCACCCTAATCCAATATAACCTCAGGTGAACTTGATAACATCTGCAAGGACCCTATTTCCAAATAAGGTCCCATTCACAGGTACAGTAGGTTAGAACATGAAGATATCTTTATGGGGAGGGGGTCACAATTCAAGCAAACTACATTGCACGTTGGCAGGTTTACGTCTGGGTACCTCTTGGACCCTTCTGGAAATTCATCTTCTCCCTTGATTGCTGAGTTCCTGCTGTTTGCTCCCATGGATCTTTAAATACATATTTAAATATATTTGTGCCCACTGAGGTTACATGATTAACTTTGAAATCTTTTTTTAAAGGTTACCCTCTCCTTCTAATCAAACTATCACCTGGATTGTGTAAAGGAGAAAACTAAGCAGAGAGACTGGTGCGAAGAGGGTCCCCAAGGACACTCTTTGAGGCTGCTCACATGTTGACAAGTAGGATGAAGTACTTCACAACTTAATTCAACTCTATTTTTCTTATGTTTTAACAACTTACCAGAGTACATCGTCAGGGGATGTTAAATCAAAAGCACAACTCTCGACACCGTCTTTAAATTTGATGACCTTCGAGTAGATCCAGACAGGCAAAGCCAGAATAAAGGAAGCTGCCCAAAGGCCCAAATTGATGCGGATGGTCTTGTACCTCGTTCTCCAACTTGTCAGTTGAAATGGTTGGACGAGGGCCAAGTACCTGCAAAGCCAGTTAAGAAGGGTTTGGGAACAATCAATAAAAGCACTGAGCTCCAAGGATGAATGGTTCATGACAAGAGTAAATTATTAGTATTATTATCCTCTCTGAAGCACACCTCTATCATGGCAAAAGAAAGTTATATTTTTTAAGAGCTTGCTGATACCTGTAGAGAAAACAACTCTTGACCCCGCAAGTCTGAATAAACCACTCACTGAAATAGCTGTCACTTCCGCGAATACACTGATAATGGTAAAATTCCTCAGTGCAAAATTTTTCTTTACAAAGGTGCTTCTTGTAAAGGAGGCTCTGGGAAACAGTGTCTCAGAATAAGGATTTCCTTCAGGAGGAAATGATCCTCTTCCCAGTAGGACTGACTGACATGGAGGCAGGAAGGAGGAAAGCATGGGGGCTGATGGAAGAATTCCCCAGCGAGACAGCCTTACAGTAGGGTCCCTGGGTTCTCGAGTTTTGCTTCAAAAAAATCACAGTGAGGATGAACAAGCATGACTAGTGTACACAATGCAAATTCCTCCAGGAATTTAGGCTAGAGGCCAGAGGGAGGAAATGGGCTAATTTCACGGGGAAGGGTTTTCTTTTTCTTCTGTTTTGATCCAGGAAAAAAAAAAGGATGATCATTAATCAAACTTGAAATCCTGACATATCAAATATATTTGGTCCTCCAGCAAATCCAAGAATTTTTCAGAGCTAACTGAAAGCTAAGAGATGAAAAAGAGCTGCAATTCAGAAGGAAGGCCATTTGAAAAAGCAGTTTGCTTGCTCTGGGAGAGTAGTTGGAGGTAGTATTATCAGAAATTAAACAAATGTAAAAAATATTTTTGTTGGTCACAGTTTTTCCCAAGTTTTTGTAGTCTGAATAAAGACTCACGATAATGAAAAGTTCCATCCCCTTGCTCTTTCAATTTTTCATAATTGAGGGACCCCTTGGCATGCAGGCAGGAGTTTCAGCTCCATCCTTCTGCACACTGCATGTGCATTCCCTGTAGCTTAGAACAGAAGATCTCCTTGTTGAGGAAGTTGAAAATGTACTGACTGCACAGTTGCCCAGCCATCATTCTGACTGGAATTAAAGGATAAAGGACACATGGCATCAATCAATTAGGAAATCTTCTCTAATAGCATACTTTCCCAGCTGAAAACCCTTCAATGGCTTTGTTGCTTTCAAATAAAATTCAGAATCCCTTTACCATGACTCACAAGCTCTCCACCTGGCCCTGCCTGCCACCTGGGATGAAACTTGTGCCAGGATCTCTCCTATCTTTTGTCTTAGTCAGATTTCTGTTACTATAACAAATGCCTAAGATAGTCAACTTATAAAGAGAAAAGGTTTGTTTGGGCTCATGGCTTCAGAGGTTCTAATCTGTGGGTGGTTGACTCAATTGTTTTGGGCCTGTTGCAAGGCAGCACATCATGGTATGGAGCACAAAGGGTATCAAAACTGCTTACTTCATGGCCCAGGGGTGAAAGAAAAAGAAAGGGACCAGAGTTCCACAATCCCTTTTAAGGACACACCCCCAATGCCTTAAGACCTCCTTGTAGGCCCCATATCTTGAAGGTTACACCATCTTCCAATAGTACCAATCTAGAGACCAATCCTTTAACACAAGGGACTTTGGGGGACATTCCAGATCCAAGTTCATTCAAGTTCTTCTCCCTTTCAGGGCCCAGCACACACTATTCTACATGCCTGATAAGATCTGCATTCACTTCCTCCTACTCTTTTTTTTTTTTTGAGTGCATATTTAATTGCCTTCCTCTCAAAGAAGACTTTTCTTACTACCCACTCTATACAAGAGCCTGTGACTATCATTGCACATCATAGAACTCCACTTTTCCTTCTTAGGATGCATCACTGAGTGGAAATAAACATTCACCCAAGTGATTCTACACTTAATGCCTATCTCACTGCTGGAATGGAAGCCCCATGAGGGCAGGAGTCTTGATTACTAGTTTAAGTCCATAGTATACCCTGTATCTGGAATGCTTTAGCATGTAGTCCATGATCAGAAATTTTTGCTGGATGAATGAATGAATGAATAGGGATTCTGGCTCCTACTTAACTGCCTTTTGAAGTTCTAAAGAATTTACTTACAAAAGTAGTCACTAATGGAAGTCTAGGTAGCTTTTTTCTGGAGGCAATTTTTTTTTTATTAGTGCACTACAGTTATACCTAATAGTGAGGTTAATTTTGATATAACCATACATGCATGGAATATAATTTGCTTCTTCATTTCAGTCCCCAGTGCTTCCTCTTTACGTTACCTCCTCCCTCCCCCATTCCCTTCACTCTACTGGTCTTCCTTCTATTTATTTATTATTTTAAAAAAATTGTTGCTTTATAGATATACATGAAGGTAGAATTCACAGTGGTATATTTATGTATGTACATAGCATAATTTTGTCAATTTCATTTGGCATTTTCTCCCTTTCCCTGCCCTCCTCCTCTCTCCCCTTAAATTCCCTTCCTCTACTCCACTGATATTCCCTCTATTTTTGTGGGATCTGCCCTTACCTTTCCCCCCTCACTTTGTTCTAGCTTCTGCATGAGAAAAAAATTCGACTCTTGACTTTCTGAGTCTGCCTTATTTCATGTAACGTGATGTTCCCCAGTGCCATCCATTTACCAAAAAATGCAATGATTTCATTTTTCTTCATGACTGAGTAAATCTTCATTGTGAATCTATACCACATTTGCTTTATCCATTCATCTGTGGATGGGCAGCTGGGCTGGTTTCATATCTTGGCTATTGCTAGTTGTGCTACTATAAACAGATGTGCCTGTATCACTAGAGTATGCTGATTTTAGTTACTTGGGATAAATACTGAGGAGTGGGATAGCTGGGTCACATGTATGGTAGTTCTATTCCCAGTCTTTTAAGACATCTCTGTACTGCTTTTCAGAGTGGTTGTACTAATTGAAAGTCCCATCAACAATGTATGAGTGTAGCTCCCCATACCCACATCCTGCCAACATTTAATATTATTTGTATTTTTTTGGGGGAAAAAATGCCAGAGTTTCTTTTATTTTTCGTCTTATATATTTGTAGATATGCATGACATGTTTCATAAAAATGTTTTAAATCTTAAAGCAAAATGAAAAAGGTTTTACATTAGATTATGGATATTTTTGACACTGGAGGGGACCAATATCTATTATTTTAGATGTTTATAATTTTTATGCATTGGTGTGGAGGTAGGAGCTCATTATTAAATATTCTACACACTTGTAGTTTATTACTAATCAGAGAAATGGAACTACAGTTATTGGAAATATATGATTGATTAAAGTTGTAGGTAAAATGACATAATAAAGATATAAACAATATAGGATATTGATGGCATCAACGTTTGGTTATGACCTTACAAAGAAAACTCCAGCAATCTTTTACAAGATTGCAGATTTGATTGAATTTTTATAAATTTAATATAAGGGTTAGAATTATAAGAAATGCCAGGGAAGATTTGTTTCTTGCCACATGATCCTCTAGAGTGACAGCCAGCAGAAGGAAAAAATCTGAATGACTTAACTGAAAAGTAAAATTTTAGCATCCTGATCAATCCAGATTAAAGCAAAACAGAAGAAAGTGGTATATTCAATTGTATAACACAAATACACACACACACACACACACACACACACACAGGCTTGCATGTCTGTCAACATTAAAAAGCCAGAATTCTTCTGTATCCACAGCATAGGTGTGAAGAGGCTTTTATTGTTACCCAAGAATGGGATCACCATTGATAAGGCCTGTGCGTCAGCTTGCTTTTCACAGTAGGCCTGGCCTGTGCAGAGCCTTCTCCCTGGTATTGTGACACTGGCAAACTATAGGCCTTTCTCAAGTCATGGTTGGAATTGGGTAGAATAGCAAGATCTACACAGTACAATATTTTAAAAATGTGGTGTTAATTATAAATTGAGAGGCATGCTCTGTATTTTGAGAATTCTTTTACTGAAAAGCAGCAGGATATAAAAATGCATAAAATGTTACCATCATTACTCATTTTGTCAGAGTGAGTGATTTATATGAATCTCACCATTCCATTGTTTAATCCATTTAAAGAACTTTTTATCACTTTTCTACCCCAAAAGGCCCACTTGGAAGGATGAAAGAAGCAGAGCTCAGGAACAAGTCCTGGATGGACTCAGGGAAATTTAGCACACCCTTCAAGACTGACATTCATTCATTTATTAATTCATTCATCAATATTTTTTGATCATCCATGTAACACAGACATTTGGGATATTTTAGTGGACAAAGACTCTGCCTTTGTGGAATCTACAGGGGAAGGGAAAGAGAGGCTAGGCAATGAACAAAATACACACATATGTAAACGCACAAAGCAAATTATGTGAGATATTTGAACAGAGGAAAAAGAAAAGGTATATCAGAGCAAGGAGGATCAAGGGTGCTGGGTTGGGGTGGGAAGAAAAAGGTAGATGCGAATGTTGAGTGGGTTGTTTTGGAGACAACACACTGCTGCATATTGTTGCTCTCTGTATGTCTCCATCTGGAGAGAGTAGCTTGTAACTGGTGCGGGGCCATGACATCTGGATGAGGCAGGACAATTCTAGCATGCATACTTCTTAGACAGGCCAGTAGTGAGATGATTATAAACAACCTGCCATTTCTAAAGTCAGATGTTCTGAGTCTGAACTGGTCTCTACTACTCATTGACTCCACAGGTACTTACCATCACCCTTAGCTCCTTAAATGTTATTAGCTTATGTGGTTGGTGAAAAGGGCTGTGGTACATAGCAGGACACAGGGGAATACATTTTTTTTTTTGTACGTGATGTAAAATGGCAGTATTTGCATTAACCAAATGTAACTATTATGTAAAAGATGATTTACCTGATGCTAGGAAATTGTTCATAGCTATAATAACCTATGTCTACTCTATTGATTCTTTAGAGCTACTAGGTGGTAACATGCATGTGAGACAGTAAACATACCAGAAATAGCCCTGTACAGGAATTGAGGAAACCGATTTAAATGCTCAGCTCTGTTACTAACTCTCTATGTACCCCCAGCACATTCCCTAATCTCTCTGGGCCTCAGCTCAGGAAACTCTGATTTACTGCAAGAAAGTTGGGGGGCAGTGGAGAGTTCATTTTGGTTTCTAATACTTCATGATTGTGCGATCTTTTTTCTTGCAGTGAATTGCAAATAAAACTGAGATCAAAAAGAAAGATTAGAAAAACAGAGATTTTAGTGTTTTACATTTTTACATTAAAAAAGCCTTTGGTGAAAGTTGAAAAAAATATTCCTAAGTCATCAGTTCTACAATGAGGCAAACAAAGGAAGAAGAGCTTTGCTGTTATAAATGAACACTGATGTTGCTTAATTGGAATGATCTTGGGGAAGCACAGGTGACTCTGAATTGTACTGAGATATTTCAAAGTCTCTTCACTTACCTGTCCACACTCATTACAGTCATGATAGCACTGCAGGCAAACTGGTTGCAGGTGTCCAGGGCCGTGATGATGGTACAGAGAGGCCCCCCAAACACCCACTCTCCTCCCTGAGCCCACTGGTGAATAAGAAAGGGCATTCCAATGATATGAACTAAATCAGCCACAGCCAGGTTGCAAATATAAATGTCAGGGATTGTTTTTTTCCTGGACCTGAAAAGAAAAAAAAGGAAGGAGATTGAGGAGGAACATTGGAAGTGTATACCTTCTTCAACCTATGCCATCTATTATAAAATTTTAATTGTCCTAATGAATTTTAAAAGTTAAAGGGAAAAGGACACAGATGTACAAGGAATGCCTATAGTCTTATGTATATTTAAACATTTTGAACTCTTTATCTGGTTACTAACAGTGCTGTTTTAAAACTATGTCCACAAATTCTTTGATACTCCTTCTAATTAGGTGGAGTCCAATTCCCTTTTTTTGAGTGTTGAACTTAATAAATTGCTTCTGACAATTAGAATACGGTGGAAGAGCTGCTGTGTGACATTTGATCTCAAGACACACAGCACAGTGAGGCTTTGTCTTTGCTCTCTTAGATTACTGTCTCTTGGGGAAGGCAGCTGCCATGTTGTAAGATACTTGAGCAACACCGAGGAGAGGTCCACATGGGGAGGAACTGAATCCCCTAACCACCAGACAGCACCAGCTTGCCAGCTATGTGAGTCAATTGGATCCTCCAGCCCCAGACGAGTCCTTACATAAATGGTTTCTATTGTGCAATACATTCTCCTCACCAGAGCTGAGATCACTGTTAGTATTTGAACCATTACTTAGAAATATTCCAGTAGAATTGAACCCAATAACAAACACTATGAATGAAGAACCTGAAATACAGACAGCAGAGAGGAATCTGAAATAAGTGAACTTGTAGATGGCCCTCAGAATGACTCATCCCCTGCTGGGGGAGGGGGTGGAATGAATGCAATGCTATCTAGATGGATCATTCTTACCTGCTGGTGAAAAAGTCTTCTGACTGCAGAAATTTAAATTTAACATTCAGCTCTTCAAGGAACTGACATATTCAACAAAAAAATGATATCATTTTTATCTGGGAGGTGCTGTTCATTAATTCAATAAACATTTCATTGAGCTCCAATAATATGTCAGGCATAATATTGTATTCTGGGCTACAAAGCTAAATTTATAAACTTGGTCACTGAGGAGCTTAGTCTAGATATGTATAAATGAATGATGGATTACATTACAATTTGATCAGATAAGCTAGAGTCAAGTACAAAGAGCACTAAGAAGGGATCAAGGCTGGTTTCTTAGCAAAGGTGACATTTGAGTTGAGGACAAATGCTGGAGATACAGCTCAGCACTACAGCACTTGTTTAGCACATACAATACCCCTTGGTTTGATCTCCAGAACAGAAAAAAATATAAAGAACCCATAAGAATGAGCCCTAAGACCATGCCATAATTGCTAGTTCACTTCAGATCCACAGCATTACTCAGGTGTTTGGAAGTCAGCATATGCCTTCATTATTCAATGGTTGCAGATCCTACAGTCGGTGAACTTCATTTCTAAACTGTCAAATTGTGTGAAACATCAGACAGGGAGAGGCCATATTTTGCCCAGATCTTGGCGATATATACAGTGTGAGGAAGTCACTGACACTGAGTCCTTACTCAGCAACCACACTCTAGTTATTGCTGATGCCACTAAAACAGGTTTGCTCTTTGCCATGAGAGGTTGGTGGCTAACATCAAAATGACCAAGAGGGAAAAGAGATTTGAGGAAATGATTATGTCAACCAAAAGGGCAGGAAGTGACTGTTCTTGGTGTCTTATCTCTTGTTTTCCCCAGGCCATTGTTGGAAGAAGATCGAGAGGGGACAGTGAAAGGGACAGACATTATGGGACAGGTAGAAAGAGTTCCACACTAAAAAACAGTTATAAATCCTAGTCTGTAAATGATATTATTTGAATTTGGGTGTAAATCATGAGTGGCTGTTTAGTTCCTAATTGTGGCAACCAGACCTGTGGCCCTTGCTCTCCTTTAGATAGGTGCTGGTCATTTGCTGATAATGAATTATGGTAATTCTATTGTTGAGGACAGTGCAGATCATAAACTAGCAATTAAAAAGAATGAGTAAAAGTGTTTATGTACAATATTCTATACAGCACAAAGGGAAATATGAAGCAATATAAATAACATTATATTCATGATTTTTTTTACTGAAAATAGCATAGAAATAAAAAATAATTAGAAATTATAAGATTCTAACTATATAATTTACATTCTCTTTTTAGGTTAATTTACCTTCAGATTTTCTGCTGTCAGACTTCATTAGATTTCTGTCTCTTATGACCCAAACATTTGAAATAAAAACAAAACAAAACAGACTTGTGATAATTTTGGCTAATACGTTTTCCATATGGTTAACATAGCCATATCTAATGTTCACTAATTTGAGGAATGATAAAATAAATTATGGTATTCCACAAGAGCATACAAGATATAACGCAGCTGTTACAAATCACTGTTTGGAAGAATATTCAATGAAATGGGAAAATACTTATAATATTATTTAAAAAGAATATTGACCCTGTATTGAGCATGATTTCAAATTTATTTAAACATTTATGTAAAAATTGTGAAGGAATAATGTCAAGTAGTCCCACTGATTATCTATTTGATATATGATTTTTATCTTATTCTTTGTAGTTTCTGATTGTTTTTTGAAATTTCTATTAAAACCATGTTTACCTTTTGCAGTTAGAAATAACAATATATACTGTGCACTAAATGAGATTGACAGCACATATGTAGGCTGCCTTGCTGGTCATTCACCTGTTGGTTCTTAAGTCCATTTCCCAGCCTTCCTGAGAGTTTTGTTCCCAGGCCCCTTTGCTGACCACTTGCTGACTACGTTTGGCCAATAGGAAGCGCTAGATGGTAGGAGGAGAGGAGAAGGCAGGGTGTTCTCTCTCCACTCCATTATTGGCATCTTGGGCAGTGGCTGCCTCTCTTCCATGGCTCCAGTTTCTTCCTGCAAGTGCATGTCCCAAATCCCACAGGGACTATAACTCCCAATAGGCAGCCCAGACTTCTGCCGTCTGTAACGCCACCTCTGCTCTTCCATCAGTTCAAGGGGAAAGGGAAAGATAGAAAAGTGGCAAATACAACAGGAAAATAGGGGTGAAATAGGAACATTCCCATATCTCTGACTATTAGTCTTCTACTCAGCACTATTGTCTCCTTGAGTTTCCAAGAATATTTGAACACTGTCATTTTCTTTCCTGGATCTTATTATTTGAATCTTCTCCTCCTTCTTTTTAAAAAATCGTTTTTAGTGTTTTGTATTATTTTTTGAACTATTCCACACTTAAATCTTACCTTCTTTGCTAGCCTATGAGCTTTGTAGAGTATGATGCTGCTGTAGCATCTCTTTGGTATTTCAACTGGTGAGCACCATCCACATCATCATCCTGAGGACTGATCTTGCTCTTAACTGGTCCTATGAGGAGTCTTCCACCCACAAGTAAGTACAACAGCATCTTTCTAATTTTGATGAATTGCTTATTTTTGTTAGGGTGGAGGAAATAGCCTGGAAGGTGGCATCATAGCATCTGGGCCCAATCACCAGGACTGCCACTTAATCGCTGTGTGATGCTGGGCAAATTGTTTACTTTTCTGAGCCTTCTTCCTCAGACAGGTATAATAGGGGTACTACATCTCTGAGGATCAAATGAGTTTACAACTGTGAATTTTAGTTTCATATGCTCCACCAAGTTTGTTACAGACATAGGTTAATTTAATGCTGAAAACACGTATTATGTATATATCTTATGTAACATAGAAATAGTCAAACATTAAAAAGCGGCAGTTATAAGTATATGATTGAGTTTTATCATATGTCATATAATAAAAATGTCATCTATCATATACTATTTTTAAAAAATATTTTCAGTTGTCAATGAACCTTTATTTTATTTATTTATATGTGGTGCTGAGAATTGAACTCAGTGCCTCACACGTGCTAGGCAAGCACTCTACCTCTGAGCTACAACCCCAGCCCTCTATCATATATTATATGTTAAAAATTTAACATCTTGTGTTGATGAAAAGTAGTAAAACTTAACTGTGAAAATAATCAGTACAGCAAAGACATCAAGTATGATAGGGCACATGTGCATTAACTCTAAACCTGTTTTGTCAAGTCCATAGAAAACAAATAACCTGTTCTTATTCTCCAGATCAAACTTTTAGCTCAACTTCAGAGGAAGGAAAAAATGACCTGAAGGGAGGCAGGAGCAGTGGAGAAAAGGCAGGAGGAAGTCCTGGGGGAGCAGATGTCCCTAGGTTAGGTCTATACTGGAAGGGTCTACACAGAGGGGAACAGCTCACTCTCTATGCTCCCTGCATCTTCAGATGCCCAAGTGAGTGAACAAAGATTTTCTTTAGCCCAAAGAGGTCAGCTTAGGGTAACTCTTATTTCTGTAAAATAAAATAGTTGTGATGCTCTTTCAACCCCCGTGGGGGCCCTAGCTCCAAAGATTTTGAGTTAATGGGTTGTCAGTGAGACCTCATGTTAGGAGTTTTAAAAGCTTCCCAAATGATTGTAATATGTGGCTAAGATTGAAACTTGTGGATCTAAAAAGTAAGTGACCCAGCAATAAGCATTGGGTGAGGTCTTAAGCATTTTGAGTTCAGCAGCTTAGAAATTAATGTATGATCAAAATATCTGTAGAATCTTCTTTACTTATCTTAAGCAAATATTTCCTAAACCTGATTTCATTAAGCAAATCCTACAAGGAAAAGATTCACTTGATTTATTTAGAGAGTTTAGAATGTGTTCCCCAAATTATGGAAGAAAAGAAAAAGAAGCCCTTACCTTACTATTGTGAATACAATGAGGAGGTTGCCAACCAGCCCTGTTAAACATATAATCCCAATCATGGAAGGAATGATGACTGTATCCACAATGCTGGGGGTTTGAAAAGCAAACTCTTTATTCCAGGATTTGTTTAAAATTTCAGCAGAGGTGTTCCAACAGTTTGAGTAAAATGAATTCATTGTTCATGGGCTTCCAATGAGCTGTGAAATAATAGGAGGTGATTTATTTATTGAGTTTTCCCGGTATAGATTTCCTTTACTTAATTCAAAGAACATTTGTTGGAGCCTCCTTTGCACCAAGATTTCATACAACACAATGTTATTATGGTTTAGATATTAGTGTCCCCCAAAAGCTCATGTCTGAGACAATGTGAGAAAATTTAGAGGTAAAATGACTGATTATGAGAGTTTACCCTAATCAGTGCATTAATCCCATGATAGGGATTAACTGGGTGATAACTATAGGCAGGCAGGGTGTGGCTGGAGGAAGTGGGTCACTGGGAGTTCTTCTCTAGGGTATATATTTTATCCTTGTTGGGTGGAACTCTCTTTCTGCTTCCTGGTGCCAAGTCCTGAGCTGCTTTCCTCTGCCACACACTTCCACCGTGATGTTCAGCCTCCTCTCAGTCCCAGAGGAATGGAGCCAGCCATCTATAGACTGAAACCTCTGAAACTGTGAGCTCCAAATAAACTTTTCCTCCTTAAATTATTCTTGTCAGGTCTTTTGGTCACAGTGGAAAAAACCTGACATGGGATTCCAGGGTAAGTACGATTGGCGCTTATTCATAACGATCCCACAGGTTACCAGAAAAGAAAGTCAACAACAAAGTACAGAACAGCATGAGAATACCATGGTTGTCTTCACACCTTATTGTAGATCTTGCTTTGAGCAGAGCTGGTATTCATTTAGCATGGACTAGTACTAGTTGTTTACAACTGATGTCTATTCTTATTGCCCTGTGTTTCTATTTGTAGTGGCTAGTATCTTGGCAACACAGGTTGTTAAGCATATCTGTCTTCGAGACAGTGCCTGGTGTATATCCAGCTGATTTTCTAGGATGGAATGGGTAAGATTTCCTGATATGGTCCTTGAACTATCTTGAAGGAATGGGTCAGTTCAGCAAAGGGTAGCTATAGGAAGGAAAAAGTGTTGTGACTAGTGAAAGCACCATGTGCAAAGAAGTATATGGGGAGAAATGCCCAACTGTTCAACCTAAATATAAACAAGTAAGCAAATAAAACCTAACAGAGCTGGAAAATTATTTGGGCAGTCAACTGTCTTGATAAAAGACATTTAAAAAATGTCTGGTTTCTGGTAACAATGAATTGGCTCAATTTACAATAGCTAAACTATGGAACCCGCCTAGGTGCCCTTCAGCAGATGAATGGATAAAGAAAATGGAGTACATATACACAATAGAATATTACTCATCCATAAAAAGAAATGAAATTATGGCATTTCCAGGAAAGGATGGAACTAGAGTCTGATGATAAGTGAAATAAGCCAATATCAAAAATCTGAAGGCTCTCTCTCTCTGAAATGTTCTCTCTAGTATGCGGATACTAACTCATAATAAGGGGGTGGGGGAGGAAAAAATAAAAGTACTTTGATTAGACAAAGAGCATGAAGGGAAGGGAGGGTATTGGGAGTAGGAAAGTTAGTAGAATGAATCAGATATTACTTTCCTGTGTTCATATATGAATACACGACCAATATAATTCCACATGATGAACAACCAGAAGAATGGGAAGTTGTACGCCACATATGTATACTACGTCAAAACACATTCTACTGTCATGTATAAAAAAAAGAACAAATTAATTTAAAAAGGAGATTTTGAGGGTAACAAAAAAAATCTAGTGTTTTGTAATTATAATAATTTAAGGCACAGGAGAAAAATTAACTCATGTCAGCTTTTAAAGCAATAATTTTCCAGCTCTGTAAGTCTAAAAAAGACAATATGGATTATATATTCAAATGAATAGGTTTAGGGGACCTGAAATGACCTGCATTTTTAGAAACAATGATTTAGATTAAGACAGGCAAACTTTTCCCAATGAATTATGTATAGCAATTTCCGTGATCTCCCAAATCACTTATGAATTTCAATATTCTCCAAATATAATCTAGAGGAATATGGCTCCTCAAGTTTTAGTAAGCAGGCATACTAATAAGTCTATTTCTAAGACTGATGACCTGATTTTCAAGATTTGGGAGTATACTCAGTTTAGCTACATGTTAATATGTTTTAATGTTTAATAAGAAATAAAATTGCAAAGTCAGGGGATGTACTTATTGTTGACAATTCCCAGGTTACTGAAATCTAAACCCAAAGTTCTTCAATCTCACCCCTTCACCTTTGTGTACCTCTTGTTTTCTTGCTTTCTCTCCCAGTTATTAAGTCCTCTGAGGAAGATGGGAGCTTCAGAGAGTGAGAGATAATTCTCTTAAATGATTCTGTGTGGGGAATGAACTCTGAAAGCAAACTGTAACCTTTCATCTATAACCTTTACTCGTGTCTCAAATACCAACAAAGTAAGGGCACTGTTCCTTGGAAGTCACTGTTTTCTTTTGTGTCAATTAAAACTTAAAGTTTAGCAAGCCGGGCATAATGGTGCACACCAGTGGTCTCAGGTACCTGAAGGCTAAGGCTGGAAGATTGCTTGAACCCAAGAGTTCCAGACTAGTCTGGGCAATGTAGTGAGACCTTGCCTCAAAAAAGAAAAAAAAAAAAAAAAAGAAACAAACAAATAAGGACTTTGTGTGTAGCACCTCTTGTAAATGTTGGGATTTGAAATAAAGACAAATTGTTTTATTAGTGAAAATTCTATATAATTAAAATTTTGTGAATCCTTCTGTCATATTTCTAAATAATTCCTTGCTTTACCAATTCACTTATTTCAAATGGGAAATTTGCCAATCAAATCATAAATCCATGTCAAGAAAAAAGAACTCATCTTTCATTTTGTCTGTTAACTGGTGGGTAGCAGGTATTTGAAATCTTATACAGTGCGGCAGGCTCCATATTCTTATCTTTCTGTTCTTAATAGACTGTTCATTATTTAAGAAATAAAATGTTAATTCACTAATGGTTGTTCAGTATTGGCCATTTAAAAAGTCTAAGCATTAGTATTGAAATTGTGTTCCTATTTTAAATATCGTTGATATTGACTTAGAAAGCTGTTTTAAAGAGTCAATTTTTCAGAATGTTTTTATTATATTTAAAGGAAATTTTCATCTAAGAAAACTACCCATAATTTTATAATGAAATCTAATGCTATATAAGATTTACTTCATAAAAAATTCTCTGCAGACACCCCTGTGCTATCTCTACATCAGTGTTCGTGTAGTACCGCTAGGGTGAACCCACCCAACCTGGTATTAAAGAGAAAGCACTTTCCCTTGAAATTTTTCTAAGTATAAAACTTTTTCTCATTTCTTAAGTTACAAGTTTTGACACTTATTTGGACTATGACCCCAGAAAACGGGTCATCAGCAGTTGAGAATGCTTTTTTAGAGTTTTTTTTTTAGTTTTTTTCTTAAAAAGAAAAAAAAAAAAAGAAAATTTATGCTTGTGAGGTCGGTGTTGAAAGAAGACTGACAGTGTCAGTTTAATGTATTCTGATTCACATCGTTCATCTATATACACTGATATCTTCATACATACGCAATTTATTCATGATGACTAAGACAAGCAAAATGAGGAATGAATTTAAAGGAAATTAGGCTATTTTTTAAGAATAGTGTGTTAAGAAATCTGAAAAGTGTTAAGAAAATGTATATGGTAGAGAAGAGCATGATGCACAGAATAAATCAAAAGGACTAGCAGATGATGGATTCATTTACATTGTCATGATAATTTCACAGTTGTGATTATTTTTTGAAATAAAGCCTAAAATAATTGTTCTCAACTTTTATTCCAGTAAACATAGTCAAGACAGGATGAAGTGACTGATGAGTCAGCTTTATGGCTGCTTGTTTTATTACAATTTTCAAATTAAATATCAGAAAAATCATCTGCTAATAAGTTGAAAAGTTATTGAAGGTGTTTTGAAAACCTCAAAGTAGGAAACAGGCAATTACATTTACCTGTCAACACTCCTTCCCCCACACACCCACACATCTGTGAATTCAAGTTGTAAAGCGGAAGGATCTCATTTTTCACTTCATCCACCCATCTTGTTCCATTGTATTGAAACACTATTTGAGGAATCTCTATTTTTAATAATCTCTGGGCATACTCTATTTTATGTCATTCATTCATTCAACAAACATAGTGTCTTAGGTAAATAATAAGATCAACAAGAACTTGATGAAGCCCTCAGGTCACATCCCAATTTTTAAGGGCTTGCAGTTATATAAATGTTCAATGCTCTGCTGCTTTGTAATCTGTAACTCGGGTTAAATAATCTCTCCAAGTCTCAGTGTCTCTGTTGGTAAAACAGTAATAACAATAGTGCTTACCTCAGAGTACAGCTGTGATGAATAATATGACATAAAAGATTTGTCACAAAAAAGTGCTGAGAATAATGTGCTCTACTGAGTGTTCAAATACTATCAGCCATTATTGTCCCCATCATGACCATCATTATGCCCTAGAGTGTGCTTGCTGGTGTGAGTCCTGGGATGGAGATGGAGATGGGAACCAAGGCAGAGCTGAGGTTACGGCTCTCACCTTTAAGCTACAGAGAATGGGTTTACAAACAAAGCACCAGCTCTTAGTTCTAAGCATGTTAGAGGGTGAAGAGAACCAGAGGAAAGGGGATCACACCCATAATTCCATCTCCACCCACTGGTGCTGTCCAGATAGCTCCTGAAATGACTAGGTCTAGACTTGGGAACGTGGCTTGGTCATCTCTCAGCTAGAAGGAACTCCCAGGGGCTACTTTACCTCTCACTTCTTAGTTTCCCATTTGTCTCCAAGTGACTAGGGGATGCTGGTCAGAAGAGACTAATGGAGTTTATTCCAATGGTCAATACACCATGCACTGGTGATGACGTCAAAATATGGTTGAACTCTTTGGAAGTGCATTTTAAACAGACCCACCACTTCATTTCAGGCTATCACTCATCTCCTTGGTTATTCTTAGTGGTCAAACACTGAACAACTTAACTTTATGCTCAACCTTGACTGATACAGAAAGTCACTTCACTCAGTCTCAACAGTCATAGCCTCCTTCATTTGAATTCTTTTTTAGTGTAACTGGAGAGAAATCTCTCTCCATTGGAATGATGCAGGAATCAGATTTCACAGTTGAGTGTAGGCATGTATACAGTTAGGAGCTGATGCAGGATTTGTGGGACCTCTTCTTATACAACTGGGGGGTCTTTAAGAAAAATATATAAAGTTATCATTAAAAACTTAAGAGTGAATACTTCTTTGAAATGAAAAAAGACATGACAGCACATTACAAATTTAAGAAAGCTAAAAATACCACAAACACAAAATCCGGGAAAATAACATAGGATTTTGATTGCCTCATGAAACTCGATTATGCTTTTCTCCTACACTTTCAGCTGCATAATCTTCAATTATCTCTTCAAAACACAATGATCACATATAATATCATCTATCTCACAGTTCAGAATCTATAGTCTTAGGAAACTATGAGATTTTGTACAAGTCTCAAACTTTTCATATTTGAGGATTTTCAGCCTATAGAAAAGCCAGCTATAATCTGGTGAGCACCAACTATGCACAGCTTTGGGGCATTTCCAGATGGCACGGGTGCCCGAGGAGATGAAGTCATAGACGATGACTGATGGTGTGAAAGAGCAAAGCTGTTGCAGTCTCTATTTGTGTAGCCAAAACTGCTCCCACAGCTCGACTTCTCATGACTGTCTACCCATGCCCTTGTTCAAAAACAGCTACCCAGGTGTGGCTGCTGTGACCTGGCCAACCCTGTCCACTTTCATGTAGCATCACCTGTGGCTTTTTGGCAGTGCTCCTCAGCTACCTCATATTTGTGCCTATACCCACCGAACCTCCAGGTGTCTTCAAACTCTGCCGGCAGCTTCTTTTACACCAGCCCGATCTAGTGCCTGCCCCAAATCTCCTAAGCCTTGCAGTAAAATTATTGATGGGGGTCTAGGGTCCACTGTTTGAATTCCAGTTTCCCCTTTAATTTACGGGAATTGCATCCTTAGCTGTGGTCCTTGCCTCACATACTCACTGGTCCCTTGACAGAGACATTTCTTTGTCAGCAACTCACATTCCCCATATTAAAAGCAATCTTAGGCTTATAGAGGCCTAATTCTAATACTTACTGACCTGTTGATTCTCTTTTAGCTTTGACTTCACTGCTCTGATGAAGTTATATTTTAGTGACGTTTGTTTGATATAGACAGACACTTAACTTTTGATAAGCAAACAGGGCCTAAGATACAGTCTGACATGTTATCCCAGTCATTCATGAATTAGTTTCAAAATGTGTGAGAATAAAAATTGATTTTATTCTGCTCAAGCAGTACTTAACATTTTAATTAGCACATTCAAAAACTCCTTCAACCCTGAACTATATTAACTGGAAGGGAATGTTTTTTGTGGATTTGAAAAGAGGTTAGAGAGTCCAGACTCTCCTGTTCTATGCCTTCTTTTTCTAATACCTTTTAGATTGTTAGAAAAACTTCAGCTCATTGTGTTGTTGGGGCAAGTAGTGGGAGAAAAATCATTGAAGGAAATTACTCTTTGCTTAGGAAGAACAGAGTATCTGTGAGGTTGTTCATGGGGGCTGGAAACCCTCCAGCATAGTGCTGCTTCATTGCTCACAGGCTCGAGACATTTTTGCTTTCCTGGGCCCTTTCCTCCAAGAAAAATATGAAAAATCATATTTTACAGCTACATTGGCATAAAGACAAATAAAATCCAGCTTTTCTTCAGAATTGAAAAGAAATGAAAACACATTCATTGTCCCCTGGAAACACTATAGGCTCTGGGCTACTGTGCCTGATAAGTCAGTTCCACTCATTTGCCCAAGGTTTAAAAAAATGTCACACAGTGTTGAATTAGAAGCTCAAAATGTCAACACCATTGGCTCAGTCTCAGAATTAAGGAGGCTCACCAAAGCGAGGCTGTTTTTAATTAATTCAACTATATTGAAGTTTGCCAGATGATACGTGTAATTTATTATGCTAATGTTCAGACTTCGGCCATATCATTGCTGTTCTGGAAATGAATATAAATTAAATATGAATACTTTGAACATGTGGTAAATTCAAGAATCATACTCACAAATTGAGTAGTCAGGAAAAACCTCACTTGAAGAATCAACTTAGGGAGAAGTTCCAACATGATGTGGCAAAGGTCTAGAGGAATGTGAGGGAAGACAGTGCTGATGAAGGGCCTGTCTGGTGACCCCAGCCCATGACAGTGCAGGCTGGCCCTTCATGAGCAACACCTCAGCAGCTCCAGGAAGCTGCCCTTCCTCTCACTCCACTACTGATGCTTGAAATTAATTTAACTGAGAATGTGACCTTTCTTCTCCCTGGTACAAAATATACTTATGATATGAAAATCCCCAAGGAAAGAAAGTATTGTATTAAATGCTCAATGTGGAATTAAGAACTGCCCTCTGAACTTTCTCCCAAAGCAGTCAGGTTTAAAGGGAGTTTCTTGGTCTTGTCAGCCTTTAAGACTGGAAGAGGCTGTGGGAGTTCAAGACAGCTCTTTAGAAAGGCCACATACTCTCTCCTTCTCTTCGTTAGTGTGGCTAAGGGTTTATCAATTTTGTTTATTTTTTCAAAGAACCAACTTTTTTGTTTTGTCAATTTTTTGAATTGTTTCTTTTGTTTCAATTTCATTGATTTCAGCTCTGATTTTAGTTATTTCCTGTCTTCTACTACTTTTGGTGATGGTCTGTTCCTCTTTTTCTAGGGCTTTTAGTTGTAATGTAAGGTCATTGATTTGTTGACTTTTCATTCTTTTGTTGAATGCACTTGATGCAATGAATTTTCCTCTTAGCACTGCTTTCATAGTATCCCAGAGATTTTGATATGTTGTATCTTTGTTCTCATTGACCTCTAAGAATCTTTTAATTTCCCCCTAATGTATTCTGTTATCCATGTATCATTCAATAGCATGTTATTTAATCTCCAGGTGTTGGAGTAGTTTCTGTTTTTAACGTTATCGTTGATATCTAATTTCATTCCATTATGATCTGATAGTATACAAGGTAGCATCTCTATGTTTTTGTATTTGCTAAGAGTAGCTTTGTGGCATAACATATGGTCTATTTTAGAGAAGAAGCCATGAGCTGCTGAGAAGAAAGTGTATTCGCTTTTTGATGGATGGAATATTCTATATATGTCTGTCAAGTCTAAATTAGCGATTGTGTCATTGAGTCCTAAACAGACACGATTGAAATACAAAACATAATAAGAAGCTATTTTGAAAATATATACTCCAACAAAATAGAAAACCTGGAAGACATCAACAGGTTCCTAGAGGCATATGAGCCACCCAAACTGAATCTGGAGGACATACACAACTTAAATAGATCAATTTCAAGCAATGAAATAGAGGAAGTCATCAAAAGCCTACCAACAAAGAAAAGTCCAGGACCAGATGGATTCACAGCCGAGTTCTACAAGACCTTCAAAGCAGAGCTCATTCCAATACTCCTCAAAGTATTTCATGAAATAGAGGAGGGAACCCTTCCAAACTCATTCTATGAAGCTAATATCACCCTGATACCAAAACCAGAGAAGGACACATCGAGGAAAGAAAATTTCAGACCAATATCCCTAATGAACATAGATGCAAAAATTCTTAACAAAATTTTAGCAAATCGCATACAAAAGCATATTAAAAAGATAGTGCACCATGATCAAGTGGGTTTCATCCCGGGGATGCAAGGTTGGTTCAACATCTGGAAATCAATATATGTAATTCACCACATCAGTAGACTTAAAGTCAAGAACCACATGATTATTTCAATAGATGCAGAGAAAGCATTTGATAAAATACAGCACCCCTTCATGCTCAAAACACTAGAAAAAATAGGGATAGTGGGGACATTCCTTAACATTGTAAAGGCTATCTATGCTAAGCCCACAGCTAGCATCATTCTAAATGGGGAAAAATTGAAAGCATTCCCCCTGAGAACTGGAACAAGGCAGAGATGCCTTTTTCGCACGACTATTCAACATTGTCCTTGAATCTCTAGCCAGAGCAATTAGACAGACCAAAGAAATTAAAGGAATACGAATAGGAAAAGAAGAGCTCAAACTATCCCTATTTGCTGATGACATGAGTCTCTATTTAGAAGACCCTAAGAAATCCACCAGAAAACTTCTGGAACTCATAAATGAATTCAGTAAAGTAGCAGGATATAAAATTAATGCTCATAAATCGAATGCACTTTTATTTATAAGTGATGCATCCTCTGAGAGAGAAATTAGGAAAACTACCCCATTCACAATAACCTCAAAAAAAAAATACTTGGGAATCAATCTAACAAAAGAAGTGAAAGACCTCTACAATGAGAACTACAGAACACTAAAGAAAGAAATTAAAGAAAGTCTGAGAAGATGGAAGGATCTCCCATGTTCTTGGATAGGCAGAATTAATATAGTCAAAATGGCCATACTACCAAAAGCGCTGTACAAATTCAATGCAATTCCAATTAAAATCCCAATGACAGACCTTATAGAAATAGAGCAAGCAATCATGAAATTCATTTGGAGGAATAAGAGACCCAGAATAGCTAAAGCAGTTCTTAGCAAGAAGAGTGAAGCAGGGGGTATCACAATACCAGACCTTCAACTATATTACAGAGCAATAGTAACAAAAACAGCATGGTATTGGCACCAAAATAGACAGGTAGATCAATGGTACAGAATAGAGGACACAAAGACAAACCCACATAAATTCAGGTATCTCATACTTGACAAAGGAGCCAAAAACATACAATGGAGAAAAGATAACCTCTTCAACAAATGGTGCTGGGAACACTGGAAATCCATATGCAGCAAAATGAAACTAAACCCATATCTCTCACCCTGTACAAAACTCAACTCAAATTGGATTAAGGACCTAGGAATTAGACCAGAGACCCTGCACCTAATAGAAGAGAAAATAGGTTGAAATCTTCATCATGTTGGCCTAGGACCAGATTTCCTTAACATGACTCCCAAAGCGCAAGAAATAAAAGCAGGAATCAATGATTGGGATAGAGTCAAACTAAAAAGCTTTTTCTCAGCAAAGGAAACAATCAGCAATGTGAAGAGAGAGCCTTCAGAGTGGGAGAAAATCTTTGCTACACACACTTCAGACAGCGCACTAAGCTCCAGAATCTACAAAGTGCTCAAAAATCTTTACACCAAGAACACTAATAACCCAATCAATAAATGGGCCAAGGAAATGAACAGACACTTTACAGAGGAAGATCTACAAGCAATCAACAGATTCATGAAAAAATGTTCAACATCCCTCGTTATAAGAGAAATGCAAATCAAACCACCTTAAGATTTCATCTTACCCCAATTAGAATGTCTCTTATTAAGAATACAGGCAACAACAGGTGTTGGTGAGGATATGGGGAAAAGGGTACACTCATACATTGCTGGTGGGAGTGCAAGTTGGTGCAGCCACTCTGGAAAGCAGTGTGGAGATTCCTTAGGAAACTTGGAATGGATCCACCATTTGACCCAGCTATCTCCCTCCTTGGCCTATACCCAAAGGACTTAAAATCAGATTACTACAGTGATGCAGCTACATCAATGTTCATAGCTGCTCAATTTACAATAGCTAGATTGTGGAACCAACCTAGATGCCCTTCAATAGATGAATGGATAAAGAAACTTTGGTATATATACACAATGGAGTATTATTCAGCCATAAAGAAGAATAAAATAATTATGGCATTTGTAGGTAAATGGATGATGTTGGAGACTGTTATGCTAAGTGAGATCAGCCAATCCCAAAAATCCTAAGGCCAAATGGTCTCTCTGATAAGTGAATGATGATGAATTATGCGG
>JAJEJO010052435.1:0-33835 GCA_020662805.1 Glaucomys volans
TTTCTCTTGCAGTCTTTAAAATTCTATCTTTGTTTTGTATGTTAGGTATTTTCATTATAATGTGCCCTGGTGTGGGTCTGTTGTAATTCTGTGTGTTTGGTGTCCTGTAAGCCTCTTGTAATTGATTTTCCATCTCATTCCTCATATTTGGGAAATTTTCTGATATTATTTCATTGAACAGATTATTCATACCCTTGGTTTGTATCTCTGTGCCTTCCTCAATCCCAATAACTCTTAAATTTGGTCTTTTCATGATGTCCTATATTTCTTGGAGGTTTCATTCATGATTCCTTACCATCTTCTCTGTTTGTTTGACTTTGTTTTCAAGATTAAATATTTTGTCTTCATTGTCTGAGGTTCTGTCTTCCAAGTGATCTAGTCTGTTAATTATGCTTTCTATTGAGTTTTTAACTTGGTTTATTGTTTCCTTCATTTCCTTCTTTCCTTCAAGAATTTCTGGGTTTTTTTTTTTTCAGAACTTCTATCTCTTCATTGAAATGATTTTTTTGCTTCCTGCCATTGCTCTATCAGCTGATTATTCATAGCCTGTATTTGCTCTCTCGTCACATCATTCTCTTCTTGGATCATTTTAATTTTGAACATTCTGAACTCCCTTTCTGTCATTCTTTCTACCATGCTGTCTTTGGGTCCACTTGATATATCATCTAGGTTTGTTTTCGACACTTTCTTCCCGTGTTTTCTCATGTTGGTCGTGTATCTTCCCCTCTAGTACTGTGAATCAGAGTTATTGCAATTTCCCTGTGAAGACTTAAAGTGTCCCTGCAGATTTCCCGTAACTCACCTGATGTTTGCCTGATGCTTGATCAAGCGCTGACCCAAGAAAGGTGCTGTCTCACTACCTCCAGGTTGGGAATGATCAATGCTTCTGGGCAGAGGCAGCCTGGTATCTGATAGACAATCAGATACAGCAAGGTGGTAGACCCCAGGCCAGGGTGTGGACCTGGGCACTAGACCAAGTTGGGGTGGAGGCACAGAACTGTGCTCAGTGATGGAAAAACTGGGCTTGAGAGCCCAGGCAGGCCTGAACTCCTTGCTGGGGGCTCAGGTGGTGGCAGGTGGTTGCTCTTTCCCAGGGACGCTGTAAAATGGTGCCAAAGGGTCTAAGCTCCCTGCTGGAGCTGATGACTCCAGCCGCTCCAGGCCAGACCTCTCCAGGAGCAGCCACGCAGTGGCTCAGAAGACCAGAGCTTAGCTCCAAGGACTCAAGCAGCCACAGATGGTCACCCTCTGCCAAGGAAGCTGCAAAATGGTGCAGAAGGGTCCAAACTCCCCGCCGGAGCCAGCGACTCCAGCCACTCCAGGCCAGACCTCTCCAGGAGCCACCCAAGAGTTTCAAACACACTTGGAATTTACTGCATGATAGGAAAGTTTTTATTATGCTAATGAAGTGACTCTTGGTGGGCCCTCAGATAGCTTCAGGATGGGTGATCTTCACCTGAAAGCCAATCAACTTCATCCATTTTGTGTTGCCGTAACAAAATACTTGAGACTGGGTACTTGGTACAGAAAAAAGGTTAATTTAGTTTACAATGCTAGAGTATCAAGAGTATGATGCTGGTATCAGCCCTTGGTGAGACTCTCATGTGGAGATAGCATCATATGGTAGGAGCGCATGCGATAGAGGAAGCAAGATGCCGAGAAGACCCCAGACTTATTTTTTTTAAATATAAACTGCCCTTGGGAGCTAATCCACTCCTCGGAGACCTATCACCTTCTGTGTGACTGGTGTTAATCCCTCCAAAATGGTGGTCATGACTTTATCACATCTCACTAGGTGCCATGTCTTGAAGATTCCTCTCAACTTTCAGCACCTTTATATGGTTACAGAGGGAGGGAGCAAGCATTCAGCACATAAACCATATCCAAGTCATAGCACCAACATGTTACTAGAGGGTTAGAACTTTGGGCCAGCCCCATCTCCAGGGAGGAGAGAGGGACTGGAGCTTGAGCTCACACAAATGCCAAATGATTCAATCACACCCACATAATGAAACTATAATAATTCTGGAGACAGGCTCAGGGGAGCTTTCTGGTTACTGAATACTTCAAGTGCTGGGAGAGTGGCATGCCTGGCTTCCAAGAAGAGAGGGCGTGGAAAGTCTGTGTTCTTGCTTGCAACTGATCTTGCCATATGTGATTTTTCCTTAGACTTCCTTGTCTCTCTCCTATTTTTTTTTCTTCCAGGCCCCAGTACCAGCCAGGCTATCTGACACCTCCCACGTGTTCATACACAGTCTTACCTTGAGGTACTCTCTTTCTGCAGAGTCAGCCCTACACTCTGCCCCCTGGGAGAAATTTTCCTTACATCTCTCTTTCGAACATCTCTCAATGGAAACAGTCATAGTAGTCAGTTTCTTACTCATTCTCCCGTATGGAATGAATCCATCCACAGAACAAAACCAGCCCTCTCCCTGCTCTGTGAGTATATGGAATTCCCCATGTGACTGTAACTTTGAGCTGGAGGATATGCATCCATGCAACAGGGGTGGGTCACATGGGGTTTGGGGACACTTGTTCATGCAGATTATTTGTGTCCTCTCATCCTGCCCAGACCTGATCCCAGATGTATCACTTTGATTTCACAAGGGTTTTCCTCTTGTGCCCTGACATTATGACTTTGGAAGTCTTATAGAACCCAGGTCATGATGGAAAGTTTTGTCTACAAGTGTCACTTGGTTTCCATGATTGGGTACCTCTTTACCTAACACTGTTACCTTTAAGGACCACCACACCATCTGGAAGGTTATGGGGCAGGGTTTCTTGCTTGGTCTTCAGTTGGGCCCCAGGGACAGTAGGCAACCTTTTGTGTTACCTTGTGTGACTGTTAATTTTATGTGCTGACATGACTGGGCCATGGTGCCCAGATATTTGGTCAAAGGTAATTTTGAATGTGTCTATGAACAGTTTTTTAGGATGAGAGTGAGGTATAAGCCAGTGTATTGAAGTAAAGCAGATTTCCCAACATAATATGGGTGGTCTCATCAATCATATGAAAGTTTACTTAGAACAAAGACTGCCCTCCCTCAAGCAAGAAGGAATTCTACCACAAAGTTTTCAGACATGAACTGAACATCAGAATTTCTCTGGTCTTGAGCCTGCATACTTATCCTCAGATCATGGTCTCACCAGGCTCCATTATCATTATTCCTTAAAATAACTATCTCTTCACACAATCTCTCTCTCTCTCTCTCTCTCTCTCTCTCTCTCTCTCTCTCACACACACACACACACACACACACACACACACACACAAACACACACCCTACTGATTCTACTTATCTGAAGAATCTTGATTGTATACATGGTAAATGAGTTGAACCCATGTATGTAAACTCCCATGGCCTGAAGGGGCTCCCTAAGCATCATGCTTCCTATGTTCTTATAAGAAGTTTGAGATGCAGCAATTTTCATTTACCATGAGGGGTCAAGCACATTCAGACCAAACATATTACTACAGGGTGAGCCCCTGAATCTTCATGAGATTTGTCCTGGAATGATGTGATTTATCTAATCCAGATCTCCAATATGCTTGCTACTTTTTACTCCTCTGTTATGATTTATATGATGTCATTGTAAGGGATATCCAGATGGTTCAGGTCTCCTCAGAATATTGTTTGACAGAAGAGCTAACTAGCCCTGGAGCTAAACTTCAGGAGTATGCCGTTGTATATTACATGTGAATGCAAACTGTTTTGTTTTCCTTATCGACAGGAAGGGCAAACCCTGCATTTCTTGGAGTGAATAAAACACTCAGGGCAACACTCAAGGCAGTGTTGCCCTGCTTTAGCAAAGGTGCCTCAGATGGCAATTGGGAAACTAGTTGGCTGAGTTTGTAAAGTCAATGGCCATCTTTTATTACTTGGAGTTTTAGGGTTTAGGCTGGCAAATTAATGGGGACATGGGGGCAGTCATCTCTGCTACATTGTATGTTTTTAAGTGTTGTACATACCTCAGATTCTCCCAGAATGCTTTAGTCAGCTTTTTTACTGCTGTGACTAAAAGGACCTAAGCCAGAACAACAGTAAAGGAGAAAATGTTTATTTGGGGGCTCACGATTTCAGAGGTCTCAATACCTAGACAGACAGCTCCATTCCTTGGAGCTTGAGGTGAAGCAGAACATTGTGACAGAAGAGTGTGGCAGAGGGAACTGGCTATCCTGAAGATCAGGAAGGAAAGAGAGAGAGAGAGAGAGAGAGAGAGAGAGAGAGAGAGAGAGAAATCTCCACTTGCCAAACACCAATATATGCCCCAAAGTCATGCCTCCTATGACCCACCTCCTCTAGCCACACCCCACCTGCCTCCAGTTATCACTCAGTTAGTCCCATCAGGGGATTAATTCACCCATTGGGTTAAGGCTTTCACAATCCAATCATTTCCCCTCTGAACCCTCTCATATCATCTCGCAGGGGAGCTTTTGGGGGTCAACTCACCTTCAAACTATAACAATGCAAAACCCTTTTGATATTGGTAGCAGGAGAGTGAGTGGCCTTACACACGGTGATATCTCTACCTCATATTTCAAGGGGTCAACATATGCCAGTTTTCATCCTTCCAATTTTCATTTAGGAATCAGGAGAAATGATTGCTTCTTGGGTCAAGAGTCTCATGGACCCACTGAAGGCCAGCTCTGATCCAGGACTACATTTGTTACTTGGTCCTCATGTACCCTCACACTATAGGGAGGCCATGGGCCTCAGTATCTTCACAACTTGGGGAATGTGTATCATAGTCATTGAAATATCTAGGTCTTTTCCTTCCTCCACTGTATGAGCACTCTATTAAAGGGTCCTTTGGACTTTGAGGAAAGCTCTGGATATGGCACTAGTAAACATGCTTGCCATAGTGTTTCAGGGTTCCTCTTCCTATGGGCCTGGGCTTTCCTGGAGTCCTGTGTGTCTAAGTCTGAACACTGAGGTCCAGAGAGAGAAAAGTGATTATGATGTTTTATTGGAGCAGCTCTCCTCCTTTCTTTGCTCATCTGTCTTTGATATATGTTGATGGTATGGATTAAGCATGACCTTGGTTGTCTAGCCATCTACCTCATCTCCAGGACATGTGCTATTGCCTCCAGAGATTTTTGACTATCATAATGGTCCTGCATTTGTTATGAATGCAGCAACCCTGTTGCTTCTGACATTTAAGTCCACCACTCAACCTCTGTTATTTAGGATTTCATCATCCTTATTGCTGCCAGCAAGCCCACTTCTGTAACTTCTGCTGTCAGCCCTGAACTGCAGAACACAGTCATTTCTAAGATTCTCAGTGAGTCAGTGGCCCCTCTAACCTCTGTGGCTTTGGTAAATAGTATCCTCCATGCTGCTTACAGAACACAGGCAGCAAGGTGGGTTTCTGCCATAGCATGCATTCCCTTCCTCTTACCCATTTGCTTGGGCCTTTGATCTCCTGGTCCATTGTGTCCCACGGTCCTTCTGTCATTTTGACTTGATGTACATGGATCCTTGCTTTCTTCAATGTTCCTGGCTTCTGATGCCTTACCCAGGATGCTGTCTTGTGTCATGTGAGATCACTTCCATATCAGTGAACATTCTCTCTTACAACTTTTCTGCATCCCTTGATCTAGTACCTTTCAGATGCAGTTCTATATATCAACTCCTGCTGTAAGATAGCCGTGCAGCTTTCTTGAGGAATAGTTCCTTCTTCTCTTAGTAAGCATGGTACTTTCCTGGCAAGTTTATGTTGTGATTACACTCATAGCTATTGGTCTATGTCAAAGAGAGGATGTGAGGATGGGCACTAAAGGAAATATATGTGGTCATGCAAGGCAGAGGCTTGCTCACTGTCTTCAAGAAAGGGGAGGGTCCTGCCCTTTATAGGCCAGTGAAGGCTATTTTGGCAGGTGCAGAAATTTCAGAGACCTCACCTTCTGGGATTCCAGATTAGATATTCCCATATCATGACTCAGGGCCCCACTCCTTCCCAAGGGCTCTGACTTTGGGATAGAAGACTTGCAGGGATTGAGAATCCAACGGTCTCTGAAGCTCTGCTACTCTTACAAGTCTGTCCTGGGCTTGATCCTCTGCTTTTTTTTTGCTCTTTAGTTATGGAAGATGAGACTCATTATAACATGCAAAAGAAGCCCTCTGTCTTTTAGACTAGTTAATTGATCATGTTCAAGATTTCATTGTTTTTCTTTAGTGCATTGATTGCATCCAAATATCTCTGCCTGATTCCATAGTTTTTATGATCTCTGCTTTGAAACTCCTTGAGCACTGAGAAGAGTCTCACCCCAGTGTATTGTGTCCTTGGTATCCTGTCCCAGTTCACCACCGGGGAAAGTTTCCACAAGTTTGCTGCTAAGTAGGGCTATTCATGCCCTACTTAATGGCAGTGATAGTGCTTTTTATAGCCAGCTGGCTGGAATCATCTTTATCCAAACATCAACTTTGCCAGACCACTCCAGGGACCAAGTCTTTAGCTGAATTCTCCAGGAAGCAAACACAGAGACAGATTTATTTGCATGCAGGTATTTATTAGAAAGTGTTCATAGGAATGATATCTGTTGAAGAATGAAGGAAGCAGAGGTGGGCAGAGGAAAGAAGTGACCTTCAGGGCAGATCCTACAGGGATCTCCAAAGCCAGGATGGTCCTTCATATTTGCTCTTACTAGAGACAAGATCATGGCTTTGTATCCCTGCATTGACTAGCACTTAGAGGTGGGCTGTTCTAGTGAGGAGTGTGGCCTTGAGTGAGGCCACTCTTTGGCCTGAGGGCAACTCCTGGGGGTTCACTCTGTAGAGGGCCATTAGCCCCAATGCTGTCAGCAACTAGAGAGGGCAAATGCTCTGTTCTGAAGGACCTGGGGTGGGGGGTGCAGCACAGCATCCACTAAAAGAATTTCACACTAGGGAATTAACATTACTGAATTCTTTAGAAAAACCAACCTGTCAGAAGTGAGAAAAAAGGATTAGAAGAGTTGATGGCAAGTTTGTAATGTCATAGTAACAATGTCTCTATATTCATTTGTATATGAAGTACAGCATCCTTCTACCACAGAGGAATTCTCAGGTAGCATCACAAGAGAAATATAGAAAAATGTAGTCTATAACTGACAGTAATTCTGCCAAGACATTTATATTTCTAGTCCTTATAAATCTTACTATGATTCCATTGCTAAGCAACTTTCCATTCACTGAAGCACTTTCACCCCAGGAGAGGCAGGAAAAGTTCAGCACATGCTGAAGCAGAAAGGCAAATGGCTTCTTACTTAGTGATAACAGGTTAAGTCAATTGAAATTCTCACATAATGTTCATAAGCATCCAAACATGGATAAAGTTATTATAGATGCAATGGTAATGAGAGACAGATGGAAAACTAATGAATCAAAGAGGGTAATAAATTTTGAACACTTAGTCACTGTTCTATCTCTAGTTCTGGTGGAAAAAAAAGGTTGCGGTCAAAGAAGGGTGGAGATAAAAAGGAAAGTGGGATGCCAAACAATTTTTGATTATTTTTGCTTTTTTAGGATAATATATAAGTACACTCAAAAGTTTAGGAACTATAGAATTTAAAAAATAAAAAGTAAAAATGATTCCTATTACTATCACCTTTTAGAAAATAATTAAAGAATTCCATTATTCCTTATATGATAATATTCTAAACAAGTTAATTTTGTTTTGTATGCTCCTGGCTTGTGTCACTTATATTTTACTTAATATTTTATTATAAAATTTTGTCTTTAAAATGAATTATTTGAAACTTTTTTTTCTTTTACTTCTAGTGTAGTATTATATCATAAGAAAATTTCCCTTTTTAGTAGTCATCAAAAAGATCTTGGGTCAAGAGTCCTGGCTCCTTGGCCCTGAAGGGTGTCATCATGGTGCCATGTACAGGGAACCTGTCAAGAGGGAGGAGAGAGGCAGGAAAAGGTGAGCCCAGAGCATATGGCTCTGAGAAATAGCTTCCTGCACCCAGTTCTCTGAGCTGCACCCATTACTCCTTTACCTCTGTCAGTTCCAGCAGAATCCTTTGGCCTCAGGTGATCCTGCATCAGAGAGCTTCAGATTCTGACTGTGAGGAAGAGGGAGACTCAGTGTCACTGAGGATGGGTGGAAGGTGGCAGGACTGAGGGACACAGATGGCTCAAGAATCACAGCTTGGGTGGCCCCATCATCAGGACTCTATTCTTAGCAACTTTGGGGGATCTGGAATTCTAATTTTTATTTGTGCTTCAGCAGCTTAGTCAAGAGAAGGGAGAGGCCAGGCCAGGGAATGCTTCTCAGGAGCCATGTTAAACCAAATGCAAAGAAGCAGAAAAACCATTTCACTAAAACCACATAATTACCTTTTCTCTTTTATTTTGCATTGATTAAGAGAGAATTAAAAAACCCTCCCTGTTCTTTTATAAGTCCCTATTTAAACAGTATTGTGAATGTCTCAAAATAACAACCTTAATCATGTAATAGCATCTACCCACATAAAAGCATACCAAAGGTAAGTGTATAAAGAATCCCATGTGTGTATACAAATATAATTACTTAGAGCTACCCTGATTTCATTATAACTTAAATCTTCCCTCCTCTTTATCCCTTAATCTATCTGCCTCCACACATGATTTAAAAACTGTATAAGATAAAGTCCTTGCCCTCAAATAAGTTAGAACCTTGGGGGATTTTTTAAAAATTTTTTTAGGGTAGTTGGGAGAAGAGAAAGATAGGTAAATAAATAAGCATGATACAACATTTATGTTACAACAAAATGTGCACAAATGCAAGTAAATAGACAGCTATCATGCTGTGTTTTATATGTCATAATAAAAAGAGAGACAAAAACTATTAAAGTCCTGGAGTGACTTTGCCTATGTGGTCTGCATTGCTGGGAATTCTTCCAAGGAGGGTAACTGTTAGGTTGCTCTTTAAGGGTGACAGTAAAAATTTCAGGCAGTAAATAGGTTAAAATTGCTATGAAGAGCCTGATGGTGAAGCCACAACTCCTGATCAGGGCACCAAGAAGAGAGGCTGGCACCTGGGAGGGAGCTGGGTGATGGATTCAGGTGGAAAGACAAGGCTCCTTCCAGTTTGGAATCCTCGGATTCCACGCTGCAACCTGTGCACTACAGAACCATGAGGACTGATTTTCACTGAGTTTTCAGTTTCTTCGAAGGAAAGCCATTATTTCTCATAGGTAAATAGGATTAATGACATTTTAACTACCACATTATCTGTGCCCTATGGTCAAGAAGACTGAGCACACAAAATTGGGGGCTGGAAAATATTTATCTTTGAGAATTTCCTAATGAGAGTATATCCAGAGGTCTGAGGGCCCCTGTACTCTCTGAAGTGTTCTGCAGCACCGCCATTTGTGACTAAAAGTACATTTAATCCAACAGGCAACTCCTAGCTGTCCTTGTTGTGCAAACATCATTAGCACCTGCTGGGACTTTCTATGGTGTTGGGGACTTTGCCCTCAGCAACTGATGTCTTCCTAAAGGTAGGTCATAAAAAGTCATGGCAGTGGATGCTCAGACCCCCTCTCCTAGCTGATGTTTCTTTCAATGACCTCATTATTACCTGGTGAGGTTTCAGATTGTGAGAGGACACAGCACTCATGCTGGTAAGAGCTCCACCTCTGAGTCTTGGGGATGCTTCATAGATTTCTGCTCATTTTCCGAACTCCATGGGGCAGAATGAGTTTTCTGAAGGCATTAATACAACCCAAGTGCAAAGTGTTTTTTACTGCTATTTCCTGGTAAAAGTATTAATATTTAGTGGTGGTGACAGCACATGAAGAGGTTAACTATTGCGGGACAACAGAAGACAGCCAGATAAGAGTAGGAAGAAATTTTCCATTGCACACCTTCCCCAGTTTATATTTTGCAGGGTAAAAATAAAAAGAGCTCAAAGACAAGACTGGTAGGATTTAGACACTTTAGTTGATGCTTATTAACTTACTGAGACTCCTATTGTGTTATAACAAGATATTAACTGGGCCTCTTTCAAGGATTAAAATCAAAGGCAAAGA
The DNA here is from genome assembly GCA_020662805.1 of Glaucomys volans. Lineage (NCBI taxonomy): Eukaryota > Metazoa > Chordata > Mammalia > Rodentia > Sciuridae > Glaucomys > Glaucomys volans. The sequence continues at coordinate 10,001 of JAJEJO010052435.1, forward strand.
CAGGGAGATAGTCTATCTAGGACTTAAATTAATTAAAAATATGATAAAATTCCTTTTCTATGTTCATATTCGCCTTCTGGAATGATCCATCTATGTCAGAGAAAAGTAGTATTTCAAAGAAGAAAACTTCTTAGCCTGGTGTGGTGGTGCACACCTGTAATCCCAGTGGCTTGGGAGCCTGAGGCAGGAGGATCATGAGTTCAAAGCCAGCCTCAGCATGGGCAGGGAACTAAGCAACTCAGTGAGACCCTGTCTCTAAATAAAATACAAAATAGGACTGGGGATGTGGCTCAGTAGCCGAGTGCCCCTGAGTTCAATCCCCGGTTCCAAAAAAAAAAGAAATCTTCTTAACCTTCTTCTGCCCTCTGCCATCTTCCTTCCTTGAGGGTCATTCACCATAGCAGAGAGATGACAAATTGAAAGTCAAACCAAGGTGTCCTACTCCAGCTCTGGTCCTGGGCTTTGAGCCTGGACACTGGCTTGTTTGGGGCACCAGTGTTCTCAGCTCTGCAGGGAAGGGACTGGTCCTTGGGAATTATAGGCATCAAAGGCTCAAACCTACTTTGGAGTTACTTTGGATGATAAGGCAGACTGGTTAAAGATGTACAAATAAGAGAAAATGGGAAAGTGATTATATTACCTTAGAAACTGCAGAAGCAGAGAGAAAAGAGGCACTGCAAACTTAAAGATAAAGATTTAGAAATGTTTGGAGAAAAGCGAATAGGCCCAGCACTTAGAAGGAAACAGGACCTGAGAGGGACAACTGAGTGGCTCTCAGAGTCAGGGTTCTCCCTGCACAATTCCAGAGCCTCCAGGTGAGGTGCAGAGGAGAAATGGACAGAGAGGTGACAGCTAAACAAGAGGGTATACAAAAGAGAGATAATGGTGGGGGGGAATAAAAAATGACAAAAATGTACATAAAGAAAACAAAATTAAAAAGTGGGCATTGTTCAAGTGACTTCAAAATATGGTCTCCAGATAGGTGGAGATGTCATACTAAGTATAAAAATAATGGATGAGTTATCTTTTGAAATGCAGGCTTGATGATATTATCCTTTCTTAAAATCCCATTCTCTGTTGGAAATATTCATACCGAGTTTGTTTAGTTGGCAGATAGGACACTACTGGAACTCCTTCTTCAGTCTCCAGCTCCTACCCTGTTCCTGAGATGTGTTAGGAGATGTGGCGGACCCTGCGTGTGATGCTCAGGAGGCTGTTCCTGGGCTCCACCACCCCTTCACTTCCTTGGTGCAGACTTGTTGTCTTAGATTCATTTTTCATTCTGTATGATGCTATGTGAAGAAGTCAAACATTATAGAAATAAATCAAATATAAAGGTGCCCATTTACCTTCCCTACCTAGACAATTATTAACACTTTATGGTATATTTTTACATATATATGTATATGGTATATATGTGTATACCAACAAATACTGTCATTGTATTTTAAATGATATTTTATACAGTTGTGAGTTGCTCAAGGATGAAGGAACACTCTAAGAAATACATCTTTAGACAATCTCTTCATTGTGTAAGCATCATAGAATGTACTTACAAACAGAGATGGTATACCCCACTACACCTGGGCTGTAAGGCAGAGCCTGCTCTCTTAAGCTGCAATCCTGTATAGCATTTTCCTATATAAAAAAATTGTAGGCAATTTTAACAATGGCAAGTATCTGTATATTTAAACATTGAAAAGGTACAATAAAATGTGGGTTGATGGGAATATTTCAACTCCAGTATAACCTATGGGACTACCACCATGCATGTTGCTCATCGTGGACTAAAACATTGTTATGTGGCGTCTGGCTGTACACGTTTATGCATATGTGTGTATATGTGTGTGTGTGTGTGCACCTGTAATTATATGTATAGATCTTTATGATTTTGTTTCTGTTTATCCTGCCTATGGGCATCTTTCCATATGAATTCATCAAGCTTTTCTCCCTTTATTTTAACATAGCGTAAAGTGTATGCTGTGTGCCTTATTTAACACATCCCTTTGAAAAGTTCCTTAGATGTTTAGAATTTATTCCTGTTATAAACAGAAGCACATTTGCATATATATTTTGTTCAAATACAGGTTTACTTTTCCTATTTATTTTTTCATTTGTCATTTCTTTCAACAGCTATTTATTAAACACTTTTTATTTTTAGGAATCTTTAAAAGCTCACCTGTACTGTGAAGCCTAAAATACTCATCTCTCTAAATTAGGGCAAACATACTCCTCTCTCTCATTTTCCTGTTCGTACATTTCTATCTGTTAGCATTGTAAAGGCTGATACCACTGTTCCGGTTGTCAAGCAATATAATAAAGGCAAATCCTTGGGTCATAGATTAGAAAACTCTTCCCCCACAAACTCTGGAGTACCTTTAGAGGATACCAAAGGAAGAGAAGAATCTTGTTGAGTGATAATGGATATGTAAGACCAGGCCCTGCCAGATTAACCACATTTTCTTAGGAAGTTTTCTATATGATAAGTATAGATCAGGGTATGAATGTTGTAGATAGAGAATATCTTCAGTGAGATATTTAAAATTTTTAAAAATGGACATGCTTGCAGCTATAGAGGAAAAAGTGTATTCAACAATGGTATCAACAGGTAAAGTTATAACTGGTTGAACAGTTTTGCCTGAAGAATAGAAGTTAATCAATCAACATCAACTTAGGCAAAATTAGAGATATGTCATAGGATTCTGGCTGTCCTACACAGAGGTAAGTAGAAAATGTCTTCCTTATGGTTCTTATTGCAAAACAAGAGTGGAATTACTATGTACAAATGCTGGTCCTGGCTTCTTGGATATTAGAGCTTCCTCTTTGCTGAGACTATGTCTCTTGAACCTATTGATATGTGACAGAAGCAACTAGGTATACACTGCTCCATTTTAGGACAGTTGTATATTTTTCACCAAATTGATTGGGCAAAAACCACTATGTGATGATTGAGACATTTGAATACTGAAAAAGAAAAAGATTATCTGTCAAAGTAGCTTTCCCCTTATATTGATGGTTTCCCTTATATTGTGTATATTATTTTTAAACTTTGAATGTTGATATCAGTGTCAATTGTAAGAAGTAATACGAGGGAGATTTTATAGTGTTCACGCAGTTTCCTCCATTGGTAAGATTTTACATAACTGTATTACAATGTCATAATCAGGGAACTGGTAAAGATAGGATTAATCAACTTCATCCAGATTTCACCAGCTTTATATGCACTCAATCTGTATACACGTGTATTTAGTTCTTTTGGAACTTATCACGTGTATTCATTCATGTGATCAACATGCAGAGCCATTCCCTTGCAAGGATCTCCTGCATGACCATTGCAGGGTCCCTCCCCTCGGGCATAGCCATGATGCCTGCTCTCCCCTCCTGTCTCTCACCTGACCTTTGGCAACCACTGATCTGTTTTCCATCTCTATAATTTTTTCACTTCAAGAATGCTATGTAAATAGAATCTTACATCATGCAACCTTTTGAAGCTGGCTTTTTAAAAACACTTAGCCTGATTCTTTTGGGATCCATCTAGTATGTGTATCAATAGCTCATTCCTTTTTATTGTTAAGTATTTCATGGTATATCTGTACCACAGCTTGTTGAGTCATTTGCCCAATGAGAGATATTTGGGTTGTTTCCAATTTTGGACAGTTACTAACAAAGCGGCTGTGAGCAATGTGCTTGAGTTTTTGTGTGAACCTGAGTTTCCATTTCTTTGATTAAATCCTTAGGGACCAATCACTGGGTCATATGGTAAGTGCATGTTTATTTTATAAAAAATTGCTCTTCTCTTTTTCAGTGATCTTACTATTTTACATTTCCACTAGTAATGCATAAAACTTTCCACTTTTTCATATTCTTACTGACATTTAGTGTTGTCATTATTATTCATGTTACTATTTTGTTGTTCTAATACATGTGAAATGATAGCTTATTGTGGTCTTGATTTACATTTTTAATGACTGACATTGAGTATAGTTTCATATTTATTTGCCATCTGTATATCCTCTTTGATGAGACGTCTCTTCATGTTTTATAATTGGGGTTTTTGTATTTTTAGTTTTGAGAGTTGTCTATGTAGATATGAGCTGTCTATGTAAATATGAGTCCTCTGTCCTGTACCCGTGGTTCATGAACATTTTCTCCCAGTTTGTAGATTGTCTTTTTATTTTCGTTATGGGGTTTCTTAGTGAAGAAAAATTTTTCAATTTTGATAAGGTCCAAATTATTAATTGTCCCATTTAACTTTGCATTGTTGCTTTATTGTGGTTTATTTTTTAAAAATACATTTTAGTTTAGAATAGTTTATGATAGTTTCCTATAAGAGAAAAGTTCCAAAGATGGGACAGGGAATTCCAATATATTCATCATCCGGTTTCTCCTACTTGTCGGAACTCCATACTTTATTTGATTTCAGGTTTCTGTTCTAGGATCTGAACTGGAATACCACATTGGGTGTCAATATTTCATGGTGTGGCTATCCCATGGCTTGCTGAGACGTCTACCCAATGAGAGATATTGGGTTGTTTCCAGTTTGGGACAGTTGCTGACAAAGCTGCTGTGAGCAATGTGTTTGAGTTTTTCTGTGAACACGAGTTTCCATTTCTTTGATTAAATGCCTAAGGGACCAATCACTGGGTCATATGGTAAGTGCAAGTGAAGATTTTTCAGACATTCCTGGCTTCTGATCACCTTGACAGTTTTGAGGAGAGTTGCTGAGACATTTTGTAGACTATCCTTTATTTTTCATTTGCTTAATATTTTTCTCTCATTTAACTGGATTCATGGATTTTTAGGGAAATGAGGTGAAGTGCCATTTTCACCACATTGTGAAAAAGGTGTATGCTTTTTAACGTCAATTTACTACTGATGACGTTGACCTTGACCACCTGGCCAAAGTGGTATTTGCCAGTTTTTTTCATTGTAAAGAGCCTTCTTCCCTGTCCCCATAGCTGACTTTGTGGAAGCAAGCAACAGAGCACACCTCCTAGAGTGAGGTAGTATCTGACTTAACTACTTGGAATTCTTTTGTAGCTGCTACATCGCCCACTTGGAATTCTTACACGGCTGTAGGAGATTTGTCTCTTTACCCCTATTTATTTATGCAATCATTCATCTATATCAGTATGAATTCATAGATATTTTAGACTTTGAACTATCATTTAGCAATACATTGTTTTATTTCTCAACTTATTCTAGTTTTGGCTTTTAGGACTTCTTTTAATTGTGGCCCTTGTATCCCTTTGACACACCTCGTTCATTGTTTTTTGAGCACATCTTTACAGCAGTTCAAGTCACTCCAGGTTTCTCTTGCATATTCCATGACACACTCCTGACTTTTGGAATTAGCCATTTCTCCAAGGTGACCTGTTTCAAGTTATGGGGACAGTGATATACAAAATCTATCTGTATGCTGAGCGAGGTTGGTTTTTGGAGTAAGAACCATATTTCTCTCCTTTTTGGTGCTGGGGATTGAACTCAGGGGCTCATCAAGGTCTCATACATGCTAGGCTGGGCCTCTGCACCCCAAGCCCCTCACAATTCCTTTGGACTCATAGATACCATGGTGTTAGAGTTTGGAGCTGGGATGTCCCCCAAAGGCTCATGTGTTGAAGGCTTGACTCCCCCAACTAGTGATGCTATTGGGAGAGGTAAGACCTTGTTGGAGGAGGTAGGTCACTGGGGCATGTGTCCTTCAAGGGTATGTCTTCTTCCTTCCTCCTTCTCCTCCCTCTGTTTCTGGCTGCCATGAGGTGGGCAGCTTTTCTCTACTTTACCCTCTTTTCCACAATGTTCTGCCTTACCATAGACCCAGACACAGCAGAGTGAAGTGGTCATGGACTGAAATTTCTGAAACTGTGAACCAAAATAAATCTTTCCCCCTTTAAAGTTGTTTTTCTCAAGTGTTTTGTTACAGTGACACAAAGCTGACTAACAGAGGTGGCATTGAATGAGAGAAAAGTGAGCTCGATTCCTTTCCCACAATAGTTACTTTCTTAGCTTCTGAGACTTGTGTATGAAAACTTGTCACTTGTCTTGAGTTTATTGTGGAGTAAGCAACCTTGCTGTTCTACTAGAACTGAGAGGGTTCCCACTGCAAGAGTCCTTCAGTGAAAAACTGAGAATGATGCGACATCTCATTACGATGTTTGGAATTCTGCAGCCCTATTGAAACCATGAAGGATGATGCCTAATGGAAAAGAATAATAGCAAGTAGCAGAGCTGAAGGATGGAAGGAAACTGGGTCTTTGATGACTTCAGTGAACCAGTTCTTGAAATAGCCATTCATTACTGTATTGTTTAAGTCAGTTTTTGCTTTCTTTGCTTACAATCTAAGGCATCCTGCCTATCACTACAGATGTGCATGTTGAATTAAAGCTACTACAAGTATGTCTTTTGGCATTCAAAACTCATGCATTATTGATATTAAAACTACTGGCATCAATAACTGTGCTTCCAAATTACTTTTGTGACACAACTTTTCCTTGGAAAAAGTTCTTTGAATCAGTGTTTGTGAAAAGTTAGCTCATTGATCTCTTCAGCCTTCTATCTCTTCATTCATTTTTCATAAGTTACTGAACATTGACAGTATGCTGAATTCTGTGTTAGACTCTGGGGATGCAAGGGTGACGCTGGACATCTCCTGCTCCTACCCCTGGAGGTTCACAGTTCACGGGAGTCAACCATGATCTATAAACAACCAAAGTGATATCTGTGATAGGGCCAGCAAAGTGACAGACTTCCAGAGAAAAATACAAATGATTTCTAAGGATTCAGAAGGGGACATTTTCTGAAGGGATTGTGAAAGAGGGGAAAAAAAAACCCAGCTCAGTTTCTCACTAGTTTCTTACAGTATACTTCTCACACCAGCTGTGAAGGGGTTTTCCCCATTCACAAAGCAAGCAATGGTGTGGCAGTGGACACTACCTAATTGGTGGTAGCGTCAGATTAGAGAAGTGAAGACCTCCATCCTGCAATGCTGCCCCCACTTCAGATGCCAGTTGCAGGTCTCAGCTTCCAACATTCTGACTGGTCAGGTATAAATAGGGGTTCCTACAACTTCCTCTTTGGGTCCAATTAATTTACTAGAACAGCTCATGAAACTCAGGGAACACATCACCATGTTATTATAAGGAAATTGTAAGGGGGATCACAAAGATACAGATGAAGAGATGCACAGAGGAGGTCAGTTGGAAAGGGAGCAGAGTTGCCTTGTCCTCACCAAGAACTCCCATGAGCTCAGGGAATCCTCAGGGAATGCTCTGTGAATCCTGTCCTATTGGGTTCTTATGGAGGCTTCATTACATAAGCATGATTCATTAAGCATTTGACTATTGGTGATAATCTTCAGCTCCTGTCCCCTCCCAGGAAGTTGGGAGGAAATGGGGCTGAAAATCTCAACACTCTAATCCCGCTGTGGTCTTTCCCTGACCAGCCTCCATCCTGTGGGTCACCAGTGGACTCCTTAGCATACAATAAGATGTGTTACTTGAATTTAAAGGGTTTTAGTAGCCATGTGCCAGGAACTGAGAACAAAGACCAAATACATTTTACACAAAACTACAGATTGGAATTGGAAACAGTTAAACACACACACACACACACACACACACACACACAAAAGGACCTTCTACACTAAAGGAAATGCAGGGGAAAACACATGGAAACGAGAACAAAATCTTTTTCTTTTCTTTTCTTTTCTTTTTTTTTTTTTTTTGACAAATGCAAAACCACCAAGGACAATGGAGAAGGAGGTTCCACAGTGGAATAGGAGGTTGTTGACATCAGACACAATCAGACTGTGGAGATCTTTGAATGCCAGACCATAGCAGTGTTCCTCCTCCACCAAAAGTCTTCATTAAAAGCTTTTCCAGACACCCTCACCATAATTGTTCTTATTAACAGAAAATCTGCAAAAAATTTCTACAGAGAACTCAATGTGGTTTCACACTTTCTGTTTTTTGTAAGGGCTAAGTTGCTCTGTCTTGGAAAAGCTAAATTTGCCTGCTAACTTGATGGTGTATGAAATTGTTCCTTCTGCTTTCTGTGGTAAAGACTTGTGAAACCTTTGTCTAGTTAAAAAAATGGAACAAAAGCATCTTTCATGTAAACCTTCAAACCCCTCCTCCCACCAATTATAAAGTTCAAAGAATTTCCAGACTCATGATCCAGATATTTGTTTAGGTGACAGCTGATCTGGACAGCTCCTGCTAATAGACCCACTTCCTGAATATTCCTCAGGAGTCCAGTCTCATCTGTCCTACATCAAGGCTAAGGATTTTGTATTTCAATCCTATTATCGTCTTCTTAACAAATAAAAATTATATAAAATTTGTAACTTTTCTCTTTTTGAAAAAAGTTTTGTCTATCAATCATATTTCACTGATTCAGAGAAATAATGTTTTCAAAAAAATCTATTATAAATCATTTTGGCAGTAAGATTCTCTTTCTCCTCCTATTTTTCCTGCTCTTCCTCTTTTTAAGGAGATCTGGATTTGATCTATTAGTTTCATTTAGATTTTTTTGTTTTACTTCAAAACTGACATTTGACCTGTTCTCACATAAGTCTAAACACATACAATCAGAAATTCTCTTTATTAGAAAACAGTTTGTAATCCCAAATCATAGCTGGCTTTATATAGTCATTAATACTTTAGATCTAAAGTACAGTTTCCTGCCTAAAACATATTTAGTGATAGTACCATTGTCTTTAAAAGAATTATATATGAGATCATGTTAACGGCAGTGTTTTTCAAATAGAACATCTGGGGATACTGGCAAACCAGATGGAGGATGGATCCTGATAGGTTTGCTTCTGAGGGCAAAACTTGAAAGCTTCTTAGAATCTGTTTTCTTCTCTGAATCTTAATACCTTTTAATCCATTGTTGGTTTAATTTCTTTTTTATTGGATTATAAATACAAGGAGAAATGGTTCATTGGAACTTTAAAAAAAAATCTATGTTTTGACTAAATGGTAAACAATTTATGACATTTTTTTTTGTATTTTGTGGTTTAGGGATTTGAAAATTATCTGAAAAGCATGCAAATGGTCTTGGAGCAGGTAGGAGTTGAATAAATGTCAATAACATACTGTACAGTGGTGTGTATGGTGTTGTCCTAGTTTCTTTTTCCTATTTGTGGCTCTTTATCAGTGGATTCTCAATCACTTTCTGCACTTATCTCTGGTGTATGAAGTCCCTGACACACACATCAATGTTAGTTATTGAGTAGATATCACTTCCTGGTGGAAGGCACAGAGTTGTGGCATGCTTGGACATAATCAGACCATGATTTAGATTTGAGAATTTTTGACACAGGCTATTTTAAATTTGGTTTCTCCAGATCAATTTTTTACTCTCTGGCAGTTTGATTTAATTTCTCAAACTCAGATCAGACAAATACATTTTTCGAACGGAAATCTCAAGATTATCTTGGCCCTCTTGTGTGAGCCTGATAACTGCTAACTGCTCCTGCGGTTGGTTTCTAGACCATGCTTTGAAGATATTCAGGGAATGGAACTATATAGTTTGGAGATCAGAGTTAATTGGGCTCAGATGCCAGCTGGAAGCCACATTCAATTGCAGAATATAAAAGGAATGACAAGCTTTGGGCAATACAATTAAAATCCAGACCCAGAGAGAAAAGTTGACATCATTGAGTTAGGAGAAACTGTAACAAATACTAAATGCAGTAGAAAATCCAAGCTCTGTGAGCTAGTTGCAAAGAAAGGGTGCAAACTTTTTCTTTTCTATATAAAATTCCAGATCCAGGCAGAATACAAAGCAATTTCTCCACAATCCCCATAAAATTTTCAGTACTGATCCAGCCATCTCATTAGGCAGATGAGAAGAGTTAAGGAAGCTGTGACCAGAACCAAAGACATTTCTCTCCTATAACTTTTCCTCTCTGAACACTTTTAGAGGAAACCTTGGGAGAGTGGATGAGGGTAATGATTGGGTTTGAAGGCAGACTGGGTTTCAGTACTGGTTCTGCCATCTCAGCTGCAATCCCCTCTTCTATAAAAATTAGAATAGTTTGCTCTCTTTTTGTCAAAAATTATTTGGTGAAAATTAAATGGAGTCATGGTTGTGGAATGCCTGGCATAAGACATAACCTCAGGTAGGGCACAAGAAGCAACCATTGATAGTACTAAGTGGTGAGAGTCTGTAATCTCACAACCTGTTAAACCTCTGCAATGAAAGGTTTCCCTGAGCCATTTTAGAGACTTCCCAGAAAAGGATCAGGTCCTGGGACAAGGGCCTGAAAGTATCAGCAGCAGGGCCAGGTAGCCATTAGAATTATGTCCACAGGACCAGAGCTAAGAGTATTGATCTATAACAAAAATTGAAGCAGGCATAAGATTGGGCCCAGGGAAAAGGAAGAGAAAGGAATAATCTGGAACAGAGCAGAGCCTGTGGTACTAGGCGGGCAATCAGGAAAAGCAGGAAAACATACACTGGGGCTCAAGTGAGCAGAGGTGGGCACCTCTCTTAAATACTCTTCTAAGAAGAAGCAAAGATTGGCTTGCTAGCAATCATTTATTTCCATTAGATGGGACAGGAAGGCAAGTAATGTGGCCTATCTATTGTTTACCCCAACTCAGATCATTAGGAGCAATTGAATCTACCTGTAAGGATTCAGGTGGAAGGTGGTCAAAGACACCCCATGGATTTCAAGAGTACAGAGAGAATGAAGGTTTGACTCTCTCTCTGCGGGGATTCCATGGCATCTGCTAATTCAAAAGGAAAGTTCCACCTGCATTTCTAACAGATTGCAAAGATAATTTTGTGATTTTGGCTTGCTTCCCCATCATTCCCTTTTATATTCACTGCTCCCATTTTAACTACTGGAGTCTTGCTGAGAAAGATCTGCATAAAGAAGTTTGCTTCCACCTTCTCCACCACAGGAAATTTTAAATAAGAGCAGATTACTGAGATGAGAAGGTGATTGAATCCTAGGCTCAAGCCTTGCTCCTCCTATGCCTGATTTGAGCTCTTCTTCCTCTAACTTTAACTAGTTCGTGTGTTAACCTATGAGATTTGAACTATCTTTATAATAATTTGGAGAAGGAGAATTGCGGGATTTACCTTCAATTGAACTGCACTGGACTTGTAGGTTTTGGTTTATTGATGGGGAGATGAAAACAAAATTGATTTAAGTCACTCATTTTCTTTTGGAATTCAGATTTTATCCTCAGTTTTGCAAGGTGACAAGATTATGTTCCAAAATACTTGAGCTCATGAATATATGTTTGGGAAATTCAGAGAAAACAGTCTTTTTTTGTTTGGTTGCATGTCTTGTGTTTTGGAGGATTCAGTGAATTTGTACTGCAGGAAGGTTGAACATTGTCAGTATTTTTTCATTTAACACAAAGTAGCAGGGGGTAATTTAGTCAGCCTTTTCACCACTATGACCAAAGACCCAGGAAGGACTACTTAGAGGAAGAATAGTTTATTTGGTACTTGCGGTTCCACAGATGGCCGACAAAGTTGCTCTGGACCCAAGATGAAGCAGAAAGTCATGGTGGGAGGGTGTGGAGAAGGAAAGCAGCTCAGGACTTGACAATCAGGAAGCGGTGGGGGGGGCACTCTGCTCACCAGGGACAATATATAAACCCCAGAGGCACACCACCAGTGACCGACCTCTTCCGGCCACACCCTATCAGCCTATTGTTATCACCCAGTTAATCCGTTTCAGGGGATTAATCCACTGATTGGGTTGCAATTCTCATAATTCAATCATTTAATCTCTGAATTTTCTTGTGTTGTCTTGAAAGTGAGTTTTTGGGAGATATCTCATATCCAGACCATAACAACACGTGGTTAATGTCTATCTTAGTGTTCAAAAACTGAAGGTCAGAATGGCAGTCACTTGCTGCTTCTCCAAGAGATTAGATATTATTATTACTTATAAGTATTTTACAAAGGGAGAAATCACCTCAAATGACACATTTCTTGCTATAAATCCATGTGTATGAATCCAAACTGCCATAAATATCAGCAGCACTTTTTTTTTTTTTGTGGTGCTGGGGGTTGAACCCAGGGCCTTGTGCATGCAAGGCAAGCACTCTACTGACTGAGCTATATCCCCAACCCCAGCAGCACTTTTTGAGTTTATAATAACCTCAAATTATGATGATGTTCTTTTTTTTTTGAATTGATATATTTGACACGCAACTGCTGACTTAGTAATTTGTAACAGTTTTTAATAGTAAAAATAGACATTTAAAATAATCAATTGAATTAAAGCCTAATCTGTTATATTAAGTAAAACTTTTGAGAATTCTTTGAAATCACTTAAAAATTAACTTTTTGTAGGTACCTCCTTTTTAATACTTGAGTGAGGCAATTTTAAAAGTTATAAATGAAATTCTTTTTCAGCTGTGGCCATGTACAGGATGGGTTCTGTGTGTCACAACCTGAGAAATAGTTCTTTTCAAAGTGGTAGTTGGAATAAGTACCTCAGTAACTCAGCTCTAACAGCCAGTCGTCGAGAAGATCCTGCCATATATAACAGGCTCTGGTGTCTCGCAGCTCTGTTAGTGAACCTTGTTAGAGGATTTAGAATGCTCTGGCAGGCCTTGTATTCAGGAACCCAAGTTCAGCATTCAATTTGCAACTTTTGTGTTAATGTGCACCCCTTCTCAGGAAGAAAGTAAACCATCCCCCTTGCCCCTAGAATAAGCAATGTTCTCTGAATTTCACACTGGCCACCATATTGGCAGCTGATCTATCTGGTATTTCATTGTGTAAAAGTGTCAATTAGCTTGTTGCAGACAGTCAAGGTTAAGTTGCACTATTTCTATGCCATTTGAAGTTATTGATAAGTAAGTTTCTAGTTTTTAGGTCAATAGCATGATTTATAGGATAATTAGGAAGTTGTATCCATTGTCATAGCATCAGCAATTACTTATTATGCTCTGCCTTTGTGACATTATTAGAGTCAAAACTAGTCCAGACACTGATCCTGTCTGCCAAATGGATGGCTAGACATCAGGTCAGATTGAATTAATTTACACAGTTTCCCATCTGGTGTCTGATTCATTCTGTGAAGCTGCTGGAAACAGAGGAGGTCTACAGATGACTGCTACTAAAACATGGCCATAAGTATGTGTTTTCTATCAAAAGATGTCAGTGTGAACTATAACATTGCCCATGGCTCTCCTCCGTGTTTGGAAGAGGACTGATACAAACATCTTTTTCCTAACATGTCCTGACAGCAAAGGTTGTCCAACCTGGCCCATGTTAATAAAAGAGATGATAGAATTCTTTAAAACTAACCACACACATTTATGGGAGTGTTTATGAACTCTCCTGATTGGGGATAAAGATTCTAGAATAAGCCAGAAAGATCTAGAGATCTTTAAAACCTAATTGTGAAAATTTAGAGACAGTAGGCATTCTCTCCCCCACCATGGAAACACCCCTGAATGTGCAAACCCAGGAGCACAGTGACTGTGTCTAGTCTGAATTGTGCTGCCTGTAGTCTAGATACCCTCTGCAAATTTTAGGACTCTGTTTCTGCTGATTAAAATGCATCCTTCATATCCCAGGTGAATCCTCCACTGTATGACCTATTGAAAGTTAGTTATACCTATTTTACTGAGTGAAAAAAACTAATGAATACACAATACATTTTTAAATGAGAATTTTCATATAATTAACTGGATAATTCTGGTAAAACTGGCTTTGAGGTCAATAAGACAGAAAATGTTGAGTATTAATCACTAGGAAGATGCTAATCTAAACCATAATGAGGTATCATTTTGTGCCCATTGGAATGGTTATTATCAAAACAAAACAAAATTTAAAAAAGTAGAAAACAACAAATGTTGGCAAGGATGTGGAGAAGCTGGAACTCTTGTGTTCATCACTGGTAGGAAGGTAAAAAGGTACAGCCTCTGTGCAAAATGATCAATGGATTCATTACATTAAGCACACAATTACCATATAATCTGGTAATTCTGATTCTGGGTGTTTATCCTAGAGTACTGAAGCAGGTCCTGGAAGTATTCATATAGTCATGTTCACAGCAGAATTATTCACAGTATCCAAAATGAGAAACAAGCTAAGGAACCATTGGTAAATGGATGGATAAATAATGTGTGACATAGACATACAACAGAGCATTGTTCAGTCTTAAGAAGTCTGACGTTCCACAACATGGATGAACCTTGAAAACACTGTGTGAAATAAGCCAGACCAAAAGGAAAAGTATTTCAGGATTCCATGTGTAGGACATCTCTAGAATAACCAAATTTATACAGAGATTATATAGAGAGATGTGGAATGGAGATGTTCAGGGACAGAGGGTGGTGGAGAATGGGAAGTTATTGTTTAACAGGTACAGATTTCAATTGGGGAGGATGAAGAATGAGACAGATGCTGTCGATGCTTGCTCAATATTTTCAGTATGCTCAATGCCATTGAATTGTGCTTTAAAAATGCCTAAAGTGGTGAATTTTGTGAAAGTACTTTTCAGGCTTATTCAGAATCTTATAGAATGGATTTTTGTGTTACTTGATCTGGGTTTGACTTTAATTCTCTGCATTGACTTTGACTTTGATTAGAGCCCCTTTGTTGCACAGGTCACTCCCAAGGTTCTGGGAGAGGCTCTAGCAATGTGCTCACCAAGTCATACACTTTTAAAATTTTGCAAAATAACCTGTTTTCATCTCAGTTGATAAGGCTATTTTTGTCTTTTAATTTTCCCTCTGATATACTTTCACTCAGATCAAATGCCATCGGAGAGGCAGAAAGCAATGCTGAGACACAGATAAGAAGTTGAATGAGGGATACATTTAATTTAGCTTTAGAGGGATATGTTTATGTGCTTTTGCAGTCAGTTTTGTGTGTATTGTCCAGCTGCAAACCTTTGCTGTATAGGGTTGACACTGAGGAATGCTGTCTGGGCTGACTCACATCACCAGGTATAAGTAACAGGAAGGGTAAGAAAGGGGTGATCTGTCAGAAAGATTCTATGGCGTCTGGCTTAGAAAATATGTAAAATTGGAGTGAGAAGCACCAGCCATGCACGGTTCAAAGAGAATCTAAGATTAATCACTGACTATGAAAACTCAAAAAGCTTAAAAATAACTTCATAAAGGTTTCCCCAAATTTGATGATGAGATTAAAAATGTTACATGGCATTCCCAATATTGGGTCATGAAGGTGAAAGAAATTTTCTAAATCATCAATGATAAAAATGAATCTGATCTATCCAGTTATGAAAAATACATTGAACTCTATTGAATTCTGTGTTATTTTGATAGAAAGTATTATGAAACTATGGTGATAGGAAAAGGAGATCAAAGAAGATTCAGATAAAAATATTGGGGGAAAAAGTTACAAAAGTTAGTAGGAAAATATGTTAGTTTACTGGATTTTAGGATGTTCCCATGTTTGCTTTTAAAAGTTGTAATTTTTCCAATTTTAAATAAATTTTCACTGTGATATCTATGTATACATTTATGATTTTTTTTTACATAATGCTTAAACATTGTAACATCCTAGAAATTGGGTCTACTCTAGTGTAGGACTAAGTATGATTTTTCTCTAGACTTGGTTTCTGAGGACTTAGAGATTGATAGCTACACCATGTGAAGGGTTATGATGAGGATAAAATAACAAGTGTGAGTTTCTTGCACATAGTAGGGTTTCAATAATTGCTCAATTTCTTTTCTCTCATCTGAATTTTGTTGGTATAAACCTGTGATCATAATTCTGACCTTTATTTTTTTTTACTTGGTTAATTATCATTTTATCTTCCCTGAGACATTCGGAGATAATTACCCTCCTACCTGGTTTCTGCCTCTGGCTTTTTCCTCTCCTAATCCATTCTTTGTTTGACTGCCGCAGCGAATTTTCAAAAAGTCAAACCTGATCTGAGTTAAAAATCTGATCCACTTAAAAATCTTTAATGGCTCCCTTTGACTAGAGAGAGTTGAAATGTCTCAGTGTGGCAGTTAAGTTCCTTAATTTAAGATCCTGACTTGGCTGGGAGCAGGGGTCACCTCCCACAGGTGGGGCTGTCTTGCACAGGACCCAGGAATTATCCAGGCTAGGAGGGCCATGTGCAGTGCTCCCATGTGGAACAAAGGCACAGGCCCCCTTGGGGAATGGCAAGCAGTGGCTCTGGACAGTGCATGTATCTAATGTGGAACTGGGAAATGTGTGGCAGGGGCAGATAGCAGAGGAGCTACCCAGGATGGGCATCCACTGCTGCCATGGGTGGATGTGCTGTGTTCCCCAAGGGTGCGTATGCTGGAGGCTTGGTGGTAAGAGGTGGTGGGACCTTTAAGAGGCGGGACTTAGAGCAAGAGTGGATCCCAAAAGGGTTACTGTAGATGTTGTGGGACTGATTAGCTCCTTCGAGAAGAGATTGTTGTGAAAGTGGGAACTCTGAAGCTCTCCCTTTCTGTCTGGCCATGTGATTCCTTCCTGTCACCTGCGTTTTGACAATGATACCATCTGCACAGCCTTCATCACAGCCTGAACCAAAGGGTTGCCTGACCTTGGATTTTGTAGCTCAAAAATTGTGAGCTAAACAAATCTCTTTTCTTTATAAAGTTCCCAGCCTCAGATCTTTTCTTATAGCAACAGAAAATAGGCTAAGACAACTGCCTTTCTAAGGAAGTTGGAGGTTCTTTGGAAGACCAGAGGGATGGTAAAAGTACTCTTAAGTCCAGATTTCCCTCTCTTGACTTTCAAACTCTTATCTCTGTCTTTGAAGGTTAATTTTTCTGTGTTAATTTGGTTGGGTCATGGTGCCCGCTTATTTGTTCAAATGCTATTTTAGATATTTCTATGAAGGGCTTTTATTTTTGGATGGGATTGTAAGTGGACTTTGAATAAAGCAGATGACCCTTTGTAATATGGATGGGCCTCATTTATCAGCTGAAGGCCTTAAGAAAAAGAATGAAATAACCCTAGCAAGAAGGAAATGTCAGCAGACTGGATTTGAACTGTTACTCTTTCATGGGATCCTAGTCTGGTGGCCTACCTGCCGATTGGGGGCTTGCCAATCCCTACAATGGAGTGAGCCATTTCCTTACAATAGATCTCTCTCTTCTCTGGAGAACCCCAACTAATACACTACCCATAGCCCTATTTAAATATTTCTTGATCTGTAAATTATCTCTAGTTGGAAGTGAGTCATTCTTTATCCAGCCACTCCTGAAATATTTTCTGCATAATGTTCAGGATTCTGCACATGATTCATGTTCATTTATATCTGCATCTCCCACAAATCTATTGATTAACTTGGGGACCAGATCTCATTCATCATCAGAGACCCTGTGACTAACAGTGGCTGGTGCTTCAAAAGGATGCTCAATAAATATTCATTAAACGAATGAAAAACATTAAAGAATGGATGAAGGACCGTGTGCAGTCATAATTTCTGTAATTGTAATGCATGACTTGTAGCAGGCAATCAGTGGGTATCTATGAGAACAATCCTCACACCAGGGGTGATTATTTCCCATATGAGCCACACACTACTCTAGGCTCTAAAAATACTGGAGACCTGGTAAGAGCTCACACAAACTTGTTTTATTCAATTAAAGGGCTCCATTGAAGATTTCTAGAGCTGGCCTGTCTAGAGTACCTACTCCACCATAAAACCACACCACAGACCTTGAGTTCTCTTTGATTCCAAGCAGAGGCAGGGAACTCAGTAAAAGGACCCAGAAGGTAGGAGGGCTGTTCATGGTGTCCTGAAGGTCACTGAGGCAGCTTGGGTTTCTCAGACTCCTCTCCAGCTCCCAAGACCCTTAGGCTCCGCTGTGAGGAGCCCAGTGCTTCCTAGGAACTGCTTCAACCCTACGTATTTTGAAATGATCGTGTGGGCTAATCAAGCCACAAGCAGGCCTTGGGGAGAGGCTCAAGGAAATACAATAGGCTGGGAGAAAACAAGGTAATAAATCACACATTTTTGACACTGCACAGTCGAGGGAGATGACTAGAGCGTGTTTGTAATTTATTTTCCCCTTTAAAAAGTTACTTCTTGCAGTGTGAACACAAAATCCTTAAAAATATGTTACTAGCTTATTTGTCACTGCAGATTTGTGCACATCAACATCTACAGGAAATTCAAGTCTCCTGGGGTGGGTGGCTTCAAATGAAAGAAAATGGAAGTCAGAAGGAAGATGATTTGCTCTATGCTGGGCTTTCCGATGAGCAGATCCAGAGAGAAACAATGTCAGGGAAAGTAATTTCAGACTTCTGGTTTTTTCTTCTTCCTGAAGTCATTTTGTGTGTCCAGAGCCCACACCTGTGGACCAGTGCCTGTGGCTGGAAGCCTCAGGACTCCTTTACTTCCTTTTCATATCCTTTGTCATATTTCTTTCTACCCAAAGTGATTTTTTTTTTTTGATACTGTTACCAAGTTGGAGATTCATAGGAGAGAGAAGATCCTGGAGGACACACAAACAAAAAGCCAGACCTCGCCTTGGCTTCTTGCAAGCCTGGCTGCCAGAAGATTCCTCTGGCAGGTGCCTGCAGATAATAAAACCTTTTGGAAGTGATTCCACTTAGTAGAGTTGACCACAATAGGCAAATATGTGGTAGGAGGATTTATGTTACCGAGTGATCCCACCCACACCCACCCCTGCCCCGCTCCTACCCCCACTCCTAATGAATTGCTCAGCAAGTAGGTAAGAAATTGGAAAAATGCAGAAATTGGAGCTGCTAAGCTATTCAGGCCACTGACAAGATGCTGCTAGTGGTTTAACCTCTTCAGTGCCTGCCCAGATGCTCTGCAGCTGTCAGCGGAGTTACCAGCCCTGAAAAATATAGGGCACTTATTTTCGGAAACAAGCTCTATCTCCGAAAGCACTCATGATGGAGAGACTCAGCCAGATGGCAGAGACTTAGTCACCTGCCTCTGCAAAATCTCACTGTATGAAGCAGCGGATTGGGTGTGATCGTCATTATAAACTGGAGGATTGCATCTTTCCTGTTACCCTAGACACGTCCACCCCTTCCCTCGCCTCCCCTGGGCTCCAAAAAACCTAGATGTTTTTCAAAGGATTTTTTAAAACTGTTCAAAAAAAAATTTTTCCTCATTTTAATGGAAGGAAACATAACTGGATGAAACTGCTCTAGTGCTCACATGGCCTTCTGTTAGGAAGAGGGTGCCCTGCCATCAGCTCTTCCCTTTGTCAACACTAAGTGAGCCAGTGGCTGACCTTGGCTTTCTATTCTCTGGTTACATATTGCTGGGAGCCACTTCCCTCCTCTGAGAGCCATAATCCACAAGAGGATCTCTGAAAGTCCTTAATTTTACCGTGTGTTAGAGAGCCATAGCAATAACGACCTTGAGAATTTTACAAATAATCGAGACAATATTACAAGAGTGGCCTATTGTAAATTGGAAATAGCTGGAAAATGCATTTAACACACCTAACCTACTGAATGGGCTGCTCCGCTTAGCCTACCTTAGACATGCTGAGGGCTCTTCACCAGCTTACAGTGGGGCAGACCCATCAGATGCAAAGCCTGTTTTAC
The DNA here is from genome assembly GCA_020662805.1 of Glaucomys volans. Classification (NCBI taxonomy): domain Eukaryota; kingdom Metazoa; phylum Chordata; class Mammalia; order Rodentia; family Sciuridae; genus Glaucomys; species Glaucomys volans. The sequence goes on from JAJEJO010052435.1 coordinate 29,516, forward strand.
AATGGAGTGTGGAAAATCTCATGTAATTTGTTGAACACTGCACTGAAAATGGAAAACAGCATGGCGCAGTGGTCAGCTTTCCCACCAACATGAAGCCTAAATGTCACAGTCAGGGACCATCTGTATACAGTGGTATCTTACTGAAGAACAGATGCGGGCATTCAACTCAGCCTGGAGCTGGGTAGTCAGTACATATCATTACCTTCGAAGGTTAGGGCTGGAAGTGCAAATACCCCAGGGAGAAGTTGGTCTTACCGTGTCATGAATTTAGCCAGTATTCCCTGAGTCTTGTTATACGCAGTTTCCATGCTCAGCAGCATACGGTGTTTGTCCTCAAGTGGCACACAGCCTGGTAGAGGAGGTGGAATTCAAGCATGGAGTGAAGGTCAGAGCTGTAATAGTGGTGGGCCCAGGAGGTTTGGAATGCAGAGAGAGGCGTTAGCTCACTGTGGGGACTGGGCTGTGGAAATCTTCCAGAGGAAGAATCATTTGCACAAGCCATTCTGTCCCATCATCCTATATAGAATTGAAAATGTGGAACTTGATGGTTGTAGCTCTGGACCCATAAAAGACTCAAGTAAGCCTTTTAAAGAGGGAAGTAATATAACCACATTCCTATTTTAGAAAGGCAACTTGTGGCACCTGTATGGGGCCAATGACTACAGGTGGCACTTCAAAGATTCGTTGAACATCTAAATTGGCATCAACCATAGGGAAGGAGGAGATGGGAACTTATTCTGAAGGACTCCACTGAGCTGGCCCCCAACTGGTATGCTGGGTGAGAAGGGGGGCGATTCCAGGTTGACTCCAGAGACTTGACTTTGCCTCCAGGAGAGAGAGCATATGGCTGAGAAGGGAACAGCGAGACTTTACGCATAGAGTTCGAGATGCTCATGGACTGAGGGACAACATCCTGCATGTAACTGAAAATTCAGAACTAGAGCGTGAAGATGGGAGTGATCCAAATACTCATTATATAAGTGATATTTAAATCCAGTAATGGCCTACAGAGAAGAGTGCAGGGAAAGAAAGGCTGAGGATCAGGGTGAGATGATTTAGGCAATCAGTTCTAAAGAGTGGGAGGGCAGAAAGGAAGCAGTGAGGTATAGGCATAAAGGGGTGATAAAAAGGCACCTCAGAGGTGATTAAAGGCACAATAGGGCAGGCAAGATGTCACGACAAATTCAGTTTCGACCTTTGCCTAGAACCAACCCCAATAAAAAAATACCTATTACACAATGGAATATTATTCAGCCATAAAGAAGAATAAAATTATGGCATTTGTAGGTAAATGGATGATGTTGGAGACTGTTATGCTAAGTGAGATCAGCCATTCCCCCAAATCCAAAGGCCGAATGGTCTCTCTAATAAATGAATGATGATGCATAATGTTGGGGGGAAGGGTGGCAAGAATGGAGGAAGGATAGATAGCATAGAGGGAAGGGAGGGGTGGGGTCGGAGTGGGGGGTAAGAATAATAACAGAATGTGTGACAGACACCATTGCCCTGTGTACATGTATGAATGCACAGATGGTGTGACTCTAATTTGTGTACAACCAGAGAAACAATATCTGTACTCCATTTGTGTTCAATGAATCAATAAGTAAATTTTTAAAAAAGTAAATAAATAAAATAAAATGCAAAAAAATTATTGAATTTTATATGTGATTTAAAAATTATAGTATGATTCAAGTTTTGATGAAAAATATTTTTGTATTTCCATTATTTTTTATTCATGCATGAGCATTTAGAGCTTTATTAATGGTGTAACCAATATACATAAAAATCTCCATCTATCTTGGATACAACTTTCTGAATCTGATTCATCTTTTCTTTTATCCTCTGTTTATAACTTGGTACATGTATGACATTTATTTGGGTGACATGTAACTGATATTCCGAACTGTTACTTTGGAGCAGTGAACTTGGATTATTTTCAAATTAAAAAAAATTAACATAAAAAAATACCTAAAGTTTAGCTTTCATTCTATTCTTAAGTTAAATCTAGTTCAATTATCAATTCAAACTCTGAAGACAGGCAACCAGTTCTGGACTGCCTGAGGGTGTTTATCTTATTACAAGAAATATCCTACTCTAACTGGCACTCTGGGGCTAGTTCATGTTCCTCTCAGCCTGGAGCTCAAACCACTTTTTCACTAAAGTCACTCAGACTTCTCAACAAAACTATGAACCAGGCATTACAGTGATCTCATTTTATGGACGAGGAAACCGAGGAGTGGAGAGATTCAGCAATTTTCCTGAAGTCAAACAGCCTGTAAATACTGAGAGGTGAATGCCCGTCTTGCTTTTACTAAGCCACTCTGTAACATTGACTAAATCTGAGTTATGTCTCCTTCACCTTAAAATAAAAATCTAGTGTGAAGAATTACCTTTCCCAACTGATTGCCTTTCCCAGTGTCATTTGAGGTAAAGTTTTAGAAAAATGTGATTTGTTATGCATTGGCCAAACTGTAAAGGTCTAGCCCCATGATTGTTATATGGGTTACTGCCCACAGTGGAGGGAAGAAGTTTAGATTTAGAACTACTTGTCCTGTTTCCAGAGGGAACCTGTCCCAGTCTACTGTTCTTATTCATAGTCAAAGTGCTTAGAGACTCTTACAAGTGTTCACTTGTATGATGGAGCAGAAATCTGAATGACCCTCAAGATCGCCCACCCTCTGATGAACTTCCCTGTACCATGCCCTCCTCTTGGGTATGGGAGGACCTGCTAGAATCATCTTCAGCTGAATTAGTGTGGAGGCAAAATTTTATCTCCTCCGTTTTTGTTTTGCTTTTGGTTGGGCCCAAGAATTCACGGGACGCAAGGCAGAGCAACAGGAGAAAAACATACAAATTTAACACAGCTTCATATGGCATGGGAATATACATAAAGAACTGAAGAACCAAAAATGTACTTGAAGATGAGTACTTACATACTGAATTAGACAAACAGTGGAGAATTGTGAAAGCATGATGAGGCAGAAGGAATGGAGTTGGGATTGTTAACTGGGTGGAGAAGTAGCTAAGGAGACAAGCATTATCTAATAGGGGTTGCTTGTCCTGATTTTCCTTGACCTTAGCTTCTATTCCTTGATGTTAAGAATGCAACTTTCCTTCTGGGACAGGGGGAAGAGCTTTTGCAGAGAAATGCATTTCCTGTTTTTATGAAAGAAATGGAAGATCTGAGTGATTTTTTTTTTTTTTATGTACCTGCTGGTTTCAAATGCCTTTGACTCAAATGGCTAATGTCTCAAAGTGCTGCATTTCAGAGGAACATATTTTTCACTCCTTCCTTGCCATATATAGCAAAAGGGAAGGGATCTTGTAGATGTAAGGTCCCGAATCAGTTGATTTGTAGTTAATCAAAGGGAGAGAATTCTCGCTAGACCTCACCTAATTAGGCCCTTATAAAACAGTCAACAGTCATCTCTCTCCTGTAAGTCTTGACAAAACTGCTAAGGGTTAAAGCTGCTAGGGGTTCTGTAGATGCCAGGAAATGAATTTGATCAATGACCATATGTGCTTGGAAGAAAACTGGAACTTGAGATGAAACCAGACCCCGCTGACACCTCATCTGTACCCTCTTAGCACATGACCCTGCTCAGCTTTGCCATAACCCTTAACACGTGGGAATGTGAGATAATAAATTTGGGGAATCATGTCCCCAAATTTGTGGTAATTGGTTATGCAGCATATAAGCATGATCCAAATGTTCACTGACCTGTTTTTATTTTTTTAAAGATGACACATTTTCCTAAAAACTATAGAAGAGAGAAGCATACAAATATCTGACCTGGATCTTTAAACAACTTCTCACCACCCGAGAGTAGATGCCTGCACTGACCACTCTCTCTGTAGTATAGACAGTGCTGATGGCAGCTCAAAGTTTCAGGGAGACAGGAAGTGACAGCACCAACTAACCCTGGGTCATTTCAAAATGACAAGTGTGCAACTGGCATATTTTTATAATAAAAATTAATATTCAGTCTTCGTGATGCACAGAAATCCAACAAATATAACTTTCCCGAACATCATGGTCAAAAATAGTGCACATTGCTGACCTGAGATCTGATGCAGGTGGGCACCTATGTTGTAAGAGTCCAGGAGCAGAGGAGATCAGAAACACAGACAGGCAAGAATTCACTGACTTACCAGTTGGCCACACTTCCTTCATGAAGATGTTGGCACAGTGTTCACTGTTTTTCTGTGTGTATAGCAGACAAGTTGAATATTTTGTGAATTTTGCCATTGCTGTGTTTTACCTGCACATAAAAGAACTGGGTATTGCATAATCTTGCAATGGCCATGGGCTCCTGAAGC
>JAJEJO010052435.1:38835-58425 GCA_020662805.1 Glaucomys volans
TTGAGATGATTTACAACTACTTAAAAATGCAAAAACCGTTCTTTTTTTAAAATTTTATCTTGCAGGTGATTGACTTGGACTGATCTGTGGGGTGTCATTTGCCCATTCCTGATCCAGAATTTTCCAATGAACTCAAGTGAAAAGAATTTTCCAATGAACTCAAGTGAACTCAAGTGAGAACAGTAGATAGAGAATCTGTGTCACTTAATTTTTTTTTATTCCAACATATTTTTAAATGAGTGGAGGGAATTGAACCCAGGGCCTTGCACATGCTGAGCATGCTCCCTACCAAGGAGCTCCACCTCCTTGACTACTTACTAAGCATTTAAAAATAGGACTGGCAATTGCTGTTTTTTGTTTTGAGTAGAAAACACCACAAAAAGTCTATAGTAGGATTTTAGCAGGTGGGATCTGCCTGTAGCACTTCTATCGATCACGGATCCCAACTCATGAGGTCGAGGGTCCTTTTATATCAATGTTGACCATGCTTTTAGGAACCCACGTTGAGAATTATGGTCTGATACAAATTTATTTTTCAGATTTATAAATTTATTTACATGAAATTTCATAAAATTATGAACATTAAATGGCATTTAGTTATATAATTAATTACAGTTGGACTTTCATACCTATAGGTTCAACATCTGAAGATTAATTGACTGAGGATCAAAAATATTTGAAAAAAAAACAAGAGGTATCCTAGTCAGGCATGGCGGCACAGGTATATAACCTCAGTGACTCAGGAGGTTGACAGAGGAGGATTACAAGTTTGAGGTCAGTCTCAATGACTTAGAAAGACCCTGTTTCAATATTAAAAAATAGAAAGGGCTAGGAATGCTGGTGATAAATCACCCCTGGATCTAATCCCCATACCTGCCCTAACCCCTCAAATGGTGTCCTTACTGAACGTGCGCAGGCTGTTTTTCTTGGCATTATTCTCTAAATGATACATTGTAACACCAATTTACATCCTGTTGTGATCTGGATCTGGATTGTCCCCCAAAAACACATGTGTTGAAGGATTGGTCCCCAGTGCAGCAATGTTGAGAGGTAGGACTTTGGGAAGTGTTTGGTCACAAGGGCTCTGATCTCATCAGTGGATTAATCCATTGTTGGGTTCATAACTGAGTGGTCTATCGGGAGTCTGTGGAAACGGCAGAAGGCATGGCCTAGTTGGAGGAAGCAGGTCGCTGAAGGAGTGCCTTCCAAAGGTCTATCTTGTGTTCAGCCCCTTCCTTTCTGTTTCTCTGCTTCCCTGCTTCCATGAGGCGGGCAGCTTTATTCTGCCACAGCCTTCTACCATGATGTCCTGCCTCACACAGCCCAGAAACACTGGAGCCAGCAGACTGTGGACTGAAATCTCTGAAACTGTAAGATAAATCTCTTCTTTTTAAAGTTGTTTTTCTCGGGCATTTTGTCACAGTGATTAAAAAACTGACCAACACCCAGAATATTTACTTGTGTGAGGTATCATAGGTCATCTAGAGATGATTTAAAGTTTATGGGAGGATGTGTGTAGGTTCTGTGCAAATACTCTGCCATTTGACATGAAGGACTTATTCATCTATGGATTTTAGTATCAACATGGAATCCTGGAATTGATCTCCTGCAAATAGATACTAAGGGATAACTAAATTTTAAGGAAAAGTGTCAGAACTTCTCTGAAAATTTTAGGACTTAGGACATATATGAAGAGAGTCAGTAGAGTGTTACTTTTGATGTTACACTTTAGTGCCCTGGTATGGGTGAGTGGGTTGCCACCCTGCCCAACTGCCCCTGCCTGTCTGAAGATGGAGCCTGCATTTCTGTGGTGGATGAGCAGTTTGGAATCTCATTGGCACTTGCAGACATTATTTCCTTCCTTGCTCTCTGATGAGGCACTGAGAGTCTTTCATGGCTTTAAGATGTAACTGAGAGAAATAGTACATAATATGCTCTAAATAAGTTTGTATCTTTTAATCTCTCAATTTGAAGTTCAGAACAACCAGAAAGTCACTTTGTTCTTGGAAAAGTAATTGACTTTGCCCAAGTGGAACCAACTGACACTGTGTACTAATTTTGTAAATGTTGAGGTCAAATATTGAATTCCTAGATAGGTCTTTGAAAATAAATTGAACTGTAGTAGGGACTTTTCTTACAATTAGCTATAGTCTCAGAACCATAAGCTTATCTTAAGCAAAATCCACAGACATTAATGGCATGGTAGTTGGTCAAAATGAGTAATCTTTCAATTATGAGGTAGAGTCTCACCACTTTGGGACTAGCAAGATATTATTTGACTCTGACAAAGTACTTCTGGTTTCCAATGTTGAAAGGATTTATAGTTTGAAAAATAAAAGGTGTATCCACTAGAAAAGGCTTCCTCATTTGAAGACTAAATCATGTAAGGACACATGGAGGGTTATTTTATCTGATTTATTTTATTTTAGTGGTGCTAACAATCGAAGGCCAGGTCCTCATACATGCTAGCAAGTGCTCTACCACTGAGCTACATCCCCAACCACACATAACAGCCATTCTAACTGGAATGGAATGATATCTCAAAAAGTTAATCTCATAGAGGGTAGATAATGAAACAGTGGTTACCAGGGGCTGGAACAGTTAGGGGGTTGAGAAGATGAAGAAAGTTCAGCCAGTGGCTGAGAAGTTACAGTGAGGTAGGAGGAGTAAGTTCTGGTGTTCTGTCACACAGGAGAGCCACTATGGTCAGTGGTGCTTTGTGTATTTCAGAAAGCTAGAAGAGAGGATTTCAAATGTCTCATCACAAAGAGGTGGTAAGTGTTCGAGGTGATGAATATGCTAATCACCCTGTGTATTCATGTGCTGAAACATCACATTATACTCCATACATTTGTAAAATTATTATGTTAATTTAAAATAAAATAAAACTAAAAAATTTTAAACCAACAAATGCTTGTTTTTTTTAAAAAAAAAAATGGCAGAAATTCTGTAGTAGAAGTACAAAGCCAAAGTTTGATGAGCACAGAAGAGTTAGTAATTAATTATGCCTAATGGGCTTAGTGAAGATTCCACTGGTAGGTGGAATAGGATTTAGGTCAATGGTAGCTGTGGCTGATAGGAGGACATGGGGGAGGGGATAAACTTTCAGACTAGTAAATTTCAAATTCTTTGTTTCCAGGTATCATTTATACTCATAAATCTGATTGAGAACTCCAGAGAGCTTTTGAATTTAGGTGTTCTATCTATTGATATTTACTCTATTGGAAGGGAGAACTGAGAAATATTTGTGTTTTAAAATATTTTTTAGTTCCCTTAAACGTAACAGATGTATTACCTGTTGTCATCAATAATATAGTATTTTATGAAAAATAAGCACACTTTCCAAAACATAAAATTTAGGTGAGGAAAGTGGCCCCACTTTACACTGTGACAAATCTTTTTAGTGTCTAACTTAAAAGCAGCCAGTCAGTTACTCACATCTGTTTTTGTAATCAATCTATTGTGATAAGACACATCATGAAGTCTCTGGAAAAATCCATTGCATACTTATGAAAGAATTAGAGTGAAAAAGATAAATGACACCCTAGTATTATGATAAAAATAACCTTTCTTTTTTAAGCCATCTAAAAGGTTCTCAAGGACCCTCAAAGGGATGCTCAGGGATCGCTAAACTGTACCTTTGAGAATAGCTGCTCTGGGTGGAGGACTAGTATAAGCCAAATACCAGATATGTTAGTATTCGCTGAGCTTCTTCCCTTGATCCCCTCTAAATCTCCAGGGGGAGCTGGTACACACCCATGCTCCTGTCTGGTCTTTGGGGTGTCCAATGCATGACCTCTCTCCAGAATTCTCACTCATGTGGCCACTTCCATGTTGGTTGCCAGCATGCCCAAGGATGACCTCCTCCACCACATCTCATTTTCCCATGTCTTCTCTAACTCAGAAAACTAGTCTCCATAGTGTTCTTCTCCCTCCCTGCTTATTTTCTGTCTCTTGGTCTTGAGCATTCTACCTTCTTAATACTACAGCATTTCCAACACTACTCTAAGCGTGTCTGTCTCTGCTCCATTCCCAGCCTTTGCCACAGGATCTTGATAAAATGCAGTTATTGGTATATATCCATCCAGTTTCAAATCCACACTATAGTTGCATGCTGCATGACAGGACGCATGGATGATGGTGGCCCCACAAGATGGTACATACCACCCAGTGTAGCAGTCTTAGTTTAAGTACAACTTCCTGTTTCTTATCCCCCATATTGAGTCAAAAGATACTCTTCCAGGGATGGAGGGACTATGTCAATGGCACAATGACAATATTGCCTAATGACACATTGCTCAGAACATCTCTTGTGAAGGGATGCATGACTGCAACTCTCTTGTACCCTCAAGATGAAATTAAAATTTTTAGGGTATCTTGAATAGTGTTACTCAAAATGCTATGAGTAACGTGATGTGGGTCACAAAGAAGTTTAGGGAGTCAAGACAAGCATCTTATAAAAACGATGACAAACTAAAATAGAAAATAGTAGAATGCATTGCAAGTTGCTCTCTGCATACCTACCATCTCAGGAAATTTATTTTCTGTACATGTGGAAGCATGAACATGAACCAGGTTTTGGTACAAAATGCATTTCTTATTGTGGCTCATGGCCAAGTTTGAAATTCAGTTTCTCAGAAGCGTCCTCCTACTTCCTTCTTCTCAAAGGCAGTTTCTCCTGGGACCCACAGGATCTCCAGCCAGGACAAGTTCCTTCCAGCTCTTTGTAAGCCTAAACATGTTTTTCTTCCCTTTGAGCCCCAGCTCATGCTTTCTACTTCTATGACCAACCTATTTTTTTTCTCCTCCACTTGGTGAGGACTCTTCATTTACGATATTGCTGAGGGTTGCCCTTTGGGGAAGTTTCTCCGTCTCCCCTCCTGTAGCCCCTATCTTGACTCACCTGGGGTTATTTCAACTTCCTGCAGGGTCCAGTAAAGAATTTTAAGAATTACATAACATATTGTTCACTGGTTTGATCTCTTGTTTTGGTTTGGATTTGGAATGTCATCCCAAAGGGTCATGTTTTGAGGGCTTGGTCTCCATTGCAGCAAATGTTCACAGGTAGTGATTTAGCTCATGAGGGCTCTGACCTTATCAGCGCATCAATCCATTGATCATAGAATGAATTATTGTGAGGTGGTGGAAATTCAGGTGGTGGGAAAATGATGGAGGAAATAGGTTGCTGGGGGTGTGCCCTGGAAGGGGATTTCTTGTCACCAGTCCATTTCTTTCTCTCTTTCTCTCTTCCCTCTCTGACTATCATGAGCTGAGCAGCTTCCCACTGCCATGCCCTTCTGCCATGATGTTCTGCCTCACCTCAGACCCAGAGCAATGATGTCAGCCGACCATGGACTAAAACTTCTGAAATCATGATCTGAAATAAATCTTTCCTCCTCTCAGTTGTTTCTCCCAGGTATATGACACAGTGACACAAAACTTACTAATAGATCCTCCTTGAGTCTTGGCTCTTGGAAGACCAGTATGGTATCTTTCTGTGGCTCCAGTGCAGTACTGAGCCAGAATAAAAGGTCAGGGCACTTTTGTTAAGGGGCATCACCAGTTATGCCTGCAAAGCTCTGGAGCTCTGGACAAATTTCTGTTTCTCATTCCCCATATTGGGTCAAATGATGCTCCTCCTGGGATGGAGGGATGACTTCACCGTGCTCCTAGTGGTGGCAATTTTTTCTAGATACTGATGGATGATACCTCAACATAGTATTTTAAAGGCTTGGTTGGCAACATTGAGGATGTTAGCCTGTGAGACTCAGTCCCACAAGCTTTCACACCTGCCTCCCTCTGTCCAATCACCTCTCTCCCAGACACGTTTCCCCCACTTCCTGGTCTGGGTCAAATTTCTACCTTGCTGTCTCCTAGTACTCTTTGCTTCCAACTTTCACCCTCACAATTTTACATGTGCCATTGTGTTTATGTGATTAATATCTCTAGACATATTGTAAGTTACTCGCAAGGATATATGTTCCATGAAGCCAGGAATTTGGTTTGTTTTACTCTATTATATCCACAATTAATTTTGAAAGAATGAATAATGATGTGAGGTCATGCATGCCAAAGACCTGGCCATTAGACCAGGTGAGAAATAGGAGCCAGCCTGAAAGTTACAGGCCTAAAATGATAATGATTAATCTTAGCTATCAACTTGGCTGGGACATTTGAGCCAAGCAGTTGGTCAAACCTTATTATGAAGAGTGTTTTTTTATTCCATGAGGGTGTAATTTTGTGAATGAGATTAACATTTAAATTGGTTGACTTTGAATAAAGCAGATTGATTTGCATAATGTGGGTGGGATTCATCTAATCAGTTTAAGGATTGAATAGAACAAGAAGTTGACTTTTCCTGGGCAAGAGATGAGCTCTGCTAGCAGACAGGCTTTGGACTGAACTCAATCATCAGCACCCTTAGGTCTCCAGTCTGTCAGCTCATCCTGCAGATTTTTGCCCTTGCTAGTCTCCAGACTACATGAATCAATTCCTTAAAAGAAGTCTTTCTCTATGGATGTATACTTCCTACTGGTTATTTTTCCCTGTAGAACTCCCACTAATAAAACTGTGGAGATTACATGCTGTCCTGATGCATCGGATTTCATTCTGTACCCTGAGCTTTATCTCTGGAGACATTGATTTCCATTCAGAGGGCAGGAGAAGTTGCCCTGTCAACCTGACTCAATACCTGGAGTTGCAAGTGTAGTCAAGAAGTTTGGGGAAAATGACTTACATATTACAACATAAACTGGAACTCAGAGTGACATATATTGGAGACACTAAACAGGGGACTTCAGAGGCATACTGTAGAGGCAATTGCAGATTGGTCCTCTGCCAGTTGATTTCCTTTGGGATCTTCTAACATCAGTCTCAGATGATCCATCATTGTTGGGGGATGCTGTCCCCGCAAACCCATCTTCAGTTGAAAAGGTTGTTAAGTCAAAAAATGCACTTGATACAACTTACCACACATCTTTCCAGCAACACCACACACAGTAGAGTGCCCAAGATTTCCCCTTGTGGTTGCAGGGCCAACTGAGAGCTGCCCAGCATCGTGACAGAGGACTGGATCATTAGCCTGGGAAAAGATCCAAGTTCAGAATTTGAAGTACAGTTTCTACTGCATGAATGTTGCTTTTGGACCACTGCAAAGTTGAAAAGTCCTAAATCGACCATTGTAAGTTGAGGACCATCAATCAGTGTAACATGCTCAGAAGCAGCATGAGCAATAGGAAGAGAGAGGAAATTTTAAGGGTGTATTTCAGCAGTCCCACTCTGTGAGCACAGTGGAGGCTCCATGGTGGAGGCTGGTGGGAAAAATGGGAAAGGGGTGATGTCAATAGTCCAGGAGGGTGGGTGGGACTACAAGGAGGAGGAGGAAGTTGCCATACATCATTTAAGGGCCACCTTAGGGTCCTCTCCAGGAATTTTTTCCTGACTTCCCTGAAGGTGAGCTTTTCCACAGTCCTCTATACTCCTGTCATCTGGATGTCAACCTGTTACAGGTTGGGCATTCTTAATCCAAAATTCCCAAATTCAGTACACTCCCCAAATTCTTAAGCTCTGCAGTTGGAAAATTCCACATCTGATTTCATGTGATAGGTCACAGTTAAAATGAAACTGGGGAAAGGCCAAATAAACCCTCCAGATTCACTTGCTTCTAGTTTTTTAAAAATTATTATTATTATTATTATTATTATTATTATTATTATTATTTTATAGCTCAGTTGGTAGAGCACCTGCCTTATAAGCACAAGGCCCTGAGTTCAATCCCCAGCACCCCCAGTCCCCAAGAAAAGATGCATTTAGTTTTGTTTTTCTTTTTTAAACTGACTTTAAGAATCACTAATTCTGTAGGTCACGCAATACACTATTGATCTCCCACTATCTCTGCTATGGGTGACACCTCTAACGTGAGGCTCGTGATGATGACGGTTGCCTAGGTTACTTTTGAGGCTCATTTTGTAGAAATCACTGCCTCTTCACTTGAGCCTGCACAGGTGTCCCATTATTGACCTTTTGATTTCAGAGGGGCAGAAACTTCACCTGTAGATCATACTATTGCCACCATTTTCTGAGCATGTGTCCCGTGAAGAGACATGAAGATTGATTATACATATTCCATTGATGACTTCACCTCCAACCACTTTCTCAGGCTGTTTCATTATTCCATGACTATCTTTAAACCCTTCCTCAGGTCAGTGGATTTGTGATCTAGCTTTCCCACCTCTGCACTTGGCTGCCTTGCCCATAAACTGTTGTCCTTTGCAAACCTTTTTTCAGGGATTGGCATAGTTGGTGGCAGGCAAAATCAGCCTGGTTTTGTAAAAATAAAACAAAGGCGCGCTAAAAATATTGTATAAAATCACTTTCAGGTTATGTATATAAAGTATGTGAAAGATAAATGAGTTTTATGTTTAGACTTGAGTCCCATCCACAAGATAGCTTATTATGCAAATATTCCAAAGTTTGAAAAATGCAAAACACTCTGATGCCGAGCATTTGGAAAAGGATGCTGAATCTGTATTGCAATTTATTCCAGAGTGTACAGGGCTAAACTTGGAGCTCTCTAAGCACACACTGTGGGCCTTATTCATCTTTAATTTTTCTGTGGTGGGAAATAATTGGCAAATAATTGTTGCTTGAGAGATGGAATGACCACCATCAAATGTCTGGCACTACCACTAACTGAGGAAGCAAATGCAAGAGATGGAACACATTTGGAAAGAAAGGTACTAAACTTAAGCACATCCCTTATGATTTTATTATCATTGCTACTTATTATTATTTGACCCAGTAATTTCTCTTCAAAGGTCCAAAAAGTCACAGTAGTTCAGCTGTGCATTTTAAATAACAGAATTTGGAGCCAGGAAATTCTTAAGCAATGAGGATTTATTTTTCATTGAATTACTTCTCATCAAATAGAACATACTACATTTTAAAAATAATATTTCCCCAGAACATATCAACTCCATGTGGTAGGTTTGTAATATATTATTTTAGTATAATCTACTTGTAATGTTGCGTCTACTTACTGGACATGTTCGATTACATTATTTTTAATCTAAAATTGGTCCTCAGAACTCAGGAAAAAGCATTATAAGCCAAGGTTTTGTCATGTTTAAAGAAAGTCTTACACTCCAGGTTCAAACAGAAGGACAAGAAAGTGGCTAATTGCCACATGCATAATTTTTCAGAGTTAATGTAGGCTAAGTTGTTTTGGTGGGAACATTTCTTCCCCTGCATCCTTATTTCATTGTTTGAGTCTTGGACATTGAATCCATTCAGATTTTAAAATATGAATGAGAAAAGTTGTGCTTATCAAGTTTCCACATATTCCAAAATTACAAAGAGCGTTGTCCAAGGGCAAGCAGCATTTTGATAACAATCCTGATGGTGCAGGTGTCCCCTCTCTGACTTAATAATTCAAGTCTCTTGTTTCCTTACCTCAGCACCTTCATAAAGCTATGCAGTGGGTGTGTGGAGTAGAAAATGCTTAGTACTTTTTACAAGGCTTTCTCAGATTTGAAAATATCTAAACAACAATTACAGAAACAGCGAATTATCTTCTTTTGATATCACTTTGCCAGGATGGCCTTTTAAAACACAATGCAATCATGTTGTATTTTCTACCCCTCCTCATTTTGTGTAGTAAATTGTAAAATATACATTTAGCATACTGACAACAATAAAAAAAGCTTTTATGTTAAAAGAAAAGCTTTTGCAGTCCTGTGCCTCAGCCTTTCCACCTCGCATTTGGTGCCTCACACACAAATTCTCTCATGTCAAAATCGCTGTGAATACAGTTTCTCGATTCATCTTCTTAAATCTACAAAAACACCCAAGAGGTGAGAAAAAGAGAGAGGGGGAGAGGAATGAAGGACACTTATTGGTGGGGTGAAGCGAGGTCCCCAGGATAACAAGGGAGCCTTAGAGACAAGTTCCCGTGAGACCTTAGTGCAAGATGCAGAGGGCCTCAGACAGGACCCTCTGCCCTCAGGGCCTATTCCTGGCTTCATCCACAGAAGTCAGCTTCAGAGCTCTGGAGGGGAGTCTGGCTCCAGAGAATCCTAGCCTCAAGCTGCATTTAGGGAACTAAATGACCGGCTACTGGGCCTCCTGGACCCCAGTGGCAAGGATTCCCTGTGCCAGAACAGGGCTCCCTTGGGGAGCAGTCTCTTTAAAGTCCCCTCTTACTCCTGAGACCCCTTCCCATAATAAGAAAAGTTGCCATACGTTGTGCTGTTATGGTGTCCCAGGACTAATGCCAGTTTCCCATTATTTAGGCCTGTCACTAAATGTCACTTTCAGGTGGAGGGTCATTGTAAAAAGGTAGAAACAAATCCCTCTAATCCTTTGGGAATGGAGCTGTGCAGTATTTCAGAGGAAAGGAAACACGGTGTTTGTATCCTTTGATCACATTTGAGGTTTCCATGTGGATTCTAGACTCCAGCTCCAATGCACACAGACATGCTCAGGTGCACACATGTACACACACACACGCATTGTGTGTCTTGCTTCATAAAAAGAAAGGCCTTAAACTTTGCACACTTCCTGATCTAACTAGGTCAGTTCTCGGTATCACCTTCAATTGAAACACTGTGAAGCTCTAATTAAATAGCAGCTGTCAGGGTTGTAATTTTATAAATGTACATTTTTTTCTAATATGTTTCCCCCAATTTTAAGTTCTGCATATGCAAAAACCATCCCTTCTTTCCTCCCTCCATTCTTCTTCCCTTCCTCACACCTTGCTTTTCCTTCTCTTCCCTCTTTGCCTGCATTCTTCCCTCCCTCCTTTCTCCTCCCTCTTTTTCTCTCTCTCTCTTTTCTTTCCTCTCTCCTCCTTTTTTCTCTCCCTTTCTCTTCCCTCCCTTCCTTGTACATCTCCCCCGCTACTGGGTGCACCGTGCCCAGGTGGTATCATGTTGACACTCTCATAGGCCAAGTGGTCTAAGTATGTTAATGGAAGAATGCTGGCAGAGACAGGTCCCCGCACCACCATTGCCTTGCAGAGGGGAAGTGTACATGAACCTGCAGGCACATTGGGTCTTCCCACTTTAGGGAGAGCAGCCAGGGTCTTTCTTATGACTGGGCTGTGAACACATCCCCAGCATCTCCTTGGCTTGGTATGCACCAGCTAGCAGAGAAGACTTGGAGGAGTCTAAATTATTGCTGGGTCCCAGGCATCATGCACACAGGTATGAATGATAATGAGGACTTGATATGGACCCAGATGACACCTAGAGGGTCCTGTAAACATGCATATCCAAGGACAACTGAACTAAAAATCACCTTCCCCTGAGTTTTATGACTGCTGTTGACTGGGTTCACCATGCTTTTGTGCTGAGCTTTCAGTTAGCAGTAGCCAGCTCTCATAAATCAAGCTGTGTATGACAAGATAGTAAGGAAAGTGACAGGATTTGTATTATCTTCTGGGAGGGATTATAGAAAGGAGTTTAATTAGAAATTGGGAGTGACAGGTAGAGGACATATGTTCTTTGTTATTTTATTATGACTGTGCCCAATATCCTTTCATGTGTGGCAGTACAAAGGCATGGTGACTTCAAATTGCACAAAGCCCTGCAATTGATGCATGTGTGGGGGCCAAGGAGGGGAAGACAGGGCCAGAAGATCTTTGTTTCTTTTGCAAATAATTGCTGGGTGGTCTTATACATCATATTTATGGCATCATTCCGACCTACAAACAGTGAAGAGGTCACCAAATGTCAGGTTATGACTGGGTCAGTAGGTAATGGATGTTTTTTGCTTTAAATACAAGGCAGAACCTGGTTAAATATTGACCTTTCACCCTCCCCCCAAAAGAAATGAAGATACAAGCACATTCATCCCATATAAAATGGAATTTTCTGTAATTGGATGGGAAGGAGGAATAGCAGGTTTTCATTGTAGAAATAACCTTCAAAGGCCCAGATGGTTGTAAAGATGGCTTCCCAGTTGCACCATCAAGGAAAACTCACAAGCATTTGGATGCGATGGGCTTGTGGGGAATTGTGAAGACTGGGTGAATTTATGCCTTGGGAGGGTTTGTTCTCAGGGTAGCTGTTGGGCAGTAACTCAAGCTGCTTCTGAGGAGTCAGATTAGCACACACACCAAGGAAGGTGCATAGATGTGCCCAGTCACTGGTGATATTTCAGTAGACACGTGCAGAAATCAGTATGACCTTGTACTTGCAATTTCAAAAAACCCAAACTCAGCAGTGAAGGACCCCTCCAAATCTCTATTGATAATAAATCAACACATGTTGACAATCTCACTAAATAGGTAAGAAAACAGCACTGTTTTAAGGCAAAGAAAACCTGCCCAGACCAGTCATTCTATTTTGAGACTCATGGTTCAACCAGGGAACTGTTGGCACAGCCCGGGAGACTTCAGTTATCGCGAACGTGGTCAGTCCTCCACAGTGTAGTGGCGGCTTTGAATTTCCAGGCTTTCAAAACTGATCCTTTTAAAAGTAAGGCAGGGGCTAAAAGATTCTGAGATACCAGCAGGACAAGGATGTGGTGGTGTGCCACCTTTGTCTGTTCGCTGTTTGCTGGGAGTGAAATAGGCAACCACTTGCAATTTGAGATGAAAGGTGGATCATTCTGAGGTCCCAGTGGAAACATGTTGATGAATAGAGTGGATCTAATCCAAAGAGGCATAAACACTAACCTCAGCTCATTCAGGCCGCACTTGCCAAGCAAGGTAGGTGAGCTCCCTAATCAGTGGATGAGAACAGCTGAAATGTCCATTCTTTCTGTAGGCTGCCAAATATTTATATACACACACATTCACATATTATGTGGGTTTCTGTGTGTGTATATGCAGGCCAAGAATAGAACCAGATGAATCAGAATCAGAAGGAGTGATGGAAACTGGAGATGGGACTCTTAAAAACAACTGTGCTTGTATGTATGTTTTGTTTGGCCATGTGCAGTGAAGTAGAGTGGACTGGACTTTCCATCTCAGGAGACCCAGGTTTTAAGCTCAGCATGGTCTTTTCTAGATATTCATTCATTGGCAAGTTATTTAAATGTTCTCATTTTTCTTTTCTTTTTTTTTTTTTTTTGTAAATAGGATTTAAAGTGAATGCCCACCTTGCATGATTTTTAAGGGTTAAACTACACAGTTGAATGCTTGGCCCATAAAAGATGTGTGTTCAAGTTCAGTGGCTGTCCTCAGTAATTCTGTCTGATGACAGGCAGATATTTTAATATTCTGTCACTTTACTTCACAAAATTACTTGTTACTTTTTGTTGCTGATAGTCAGAAGAAATCACAGATTGCAAAAACAGACTTATGTGATTGAGTCAGAAGGGTAGCGTCCTCCTCTGAATCATTTTGCTATTTTTCCTTTAATCTCAATGATGTGGTTACTTTTTTTCCATTTAGTTAAGAAAAGTCAACATTGTTGAAGGCTGTTTACACTGCTTCACAATTTGGGGCAAGAAACCTCCATCCCATCCTCTAGCCCTGGGCTTAACTTCATCCAGCCCTCACAGTTAAAGGATAAACAAAAGAGGTTTGATTCTCTTTCAGCATCTTTAAGGAGTCAGCTCTTCTAAATTGTTTCATTTTGTTTAAGTGATTTTTTTAAAATCATGGTAAAATATACATGACATAACATTTACCATTTTAACCATTTTTAAACTGGACAATTCAGAGGCCCTAAGTACTTTCACAATGTTCTATGCCCATCACCTCTGACCACTTCCAGGTCTTACTCACTATTCCAAACATAAGTCCTGCACTTATTAAACAAGAATTCCCCATTCTGCCCTCCCTGCCACCCCTGGAAGCCTTTATTATACTCTCTTATCTATGAATTTGACTATTCTAGGTATCTTGTATAAGTGCAGATTACAGAGTGTTTGTCTATTTCTGACTGGCTCGTTTCATATAGCATAATGTTTCCAAGATACATCCATGTTGTTGAGGTGTTGAAATTCCATTTCATGTGGTGGCTAGGTTATATTCTGCATATATCACCTTTTGTTTAGCCATTGATCCTTGATGAACATATGAGTTGTGATTCAGTGTTTGGAATAGTGTGAGCAAGTATGCTATGCATGTGGGAGTCCACATGCAGGTTTGTATTTCTGCTTCCAATTCCTTTGGATGTATTTACCCATAAATGGAATTGCTAGATCCTATTATAATTTTGTGAAACTTTTTGAAGGATTACTTACTTGTTTTTCACAGAGTCTGTACTGTGCATACTCCCACTGGCAATGCCCGAGGGGTTTAATTCTTGCACATTCTCCCAAATACTTGTTATTTTCTGTTTTTGATAACAGCCATCCTAATGGGTGTGAAGTGGAATCTCATAGTGGTTTTGATTTGTAGTTCCCTAGAGGCTAATGTTGCAGATCATCTTTTCATGTGTTTGTTGAGCATCCGTTTGTCTTTTTTGGAGAAGTGCCTATTTGAGTTTGCTGCCCAAGTAAAAATTTTGATTTGGCTTGTTTGTTGTTGTTTTTGTTATTATTGAATTATAGGAGTTCTTTATATATTCCAGGTATTAATTCTTCATTGGATATATGTTTTGCAAATAGTTCCTCCATTCTGAGTTGTCTTTCCACTGCTTTGACAGTGTCCTTTGATGCATAAATGCTTTCAATTTTGGTGAAGCCAAATTTGTCTCTTTTATCTTTCATGGCCAATTCTGTTTAAATAATTTATTATAAAACAGCATTTATTGTTTCTGATGTGCCCTTGATGAAACAAACCCCCTTCCTCTGTGCAAAGTTGATTTTAGAAACTCCAGAGTGCAGAGTGACCTTGCTGATCCTGCTACTCAGAACACTCTGTGCCCAACCCCAGCTGACACATCTTGGTATCTTCATTTGGATGCCAATCATCAAGTGGGGAGTTTAGTTGAACAATAAAGATCACTGTTTTCATGCTGACCTTTGTGTTTTTAGCAGCCAAAACATCTTGGGAAAATTTTCGCAATGATTCAGTAATTTAATTTAATAGTATGTTTCATTTCATTCAAACAAAGTAACTATAATTGCATAAGCAACAACATGTAGAAATATGCAGGCATGTGTTGATTATTACAAAGCTGTTTTTTCATTCAGTCATTTTTATTTAAACTCACACAATTCTTTTTTTTTAAATGCAAAATGTATTAGATATTCTACAAGGAAAAAAGATGAAATATTAGCACACATTGGTGGCTATAGCCTTTAATGTTCATTCACTTTTCTGAGACAGGCAACATTCACTTTCATTCACCCTGAGTGGGTCATAAGTTTCTCATGCTTTAAGTAGATGATGGGAATCCACCTATTGCTCTTCAGTTCCTTCACGTTTCCTCAGACCTCTCTAAAACTTAAAAGAAATTATTAGGTGCTTTAGTTGACAATGCAAACACTTTGTCAGATTATCTACTCCAGGCAGGACCAATTGAAATTTTGACATCACTAACTGAATTCCCCAATAAAGTGTGAAGTCTGAAATTCCACACTCAGTTTCTGGTTTGCTTAATTGGCACCCGTCACAAAAAGAGGCAACAGGAAAACAGCCTCAGATGAGGAGGAGCTGCCCTGAGTAACAAGTTCTGGTTCATCATGTTGAGTTTGAGGGAACACTTGCCACAGAAGGAGGGCACTGACACTGAGAGGAGTCACTTACCCTGCTCATGGCTTATGGTGCAGCTGGAGTGTGGGCCTGGTTCTGTCTCCAAGACTTGAGTCTGTCATGAATGAGACTTCACCTCTGACCTCTGCCTTGGTCAGTACGTGATGGTATAACAAAGTTCCATGGACCAACTGGCTTATAAACAACAGAAAATTATTTTCTCCCAGTTCTGGAGGTTTAAAGTCCATGATTAGGGTATCTGATAAGGACCTGCTTTCAAGTTGTAGACAACTGTCTTTTCCTTATAGCCTCGTGTTATGGTTTAGAAGTGAGGTATCCCCCAAAAGCTCATGTGTGAAACAATGCAAGTGGTTCAGAGGAGAAATGATTGGGTTGTAAGTCTTAACCCAATCAGTGAATTAATCCCTGATGGGATGGATTGAAGTGGTAGGTTGTGGCTGGCTGTGGGAATCGGGTCATGGCTGTGGGGTATATATTTTGTGTGTGCAGAGTGCAGTCTCTTTCTCTGCTTCCTGATCACCATGATGTGAGCTGCTTCCCTCTGCCACCCTCTCCTGCCATGATGTTCAGCCTCACCTCCAGCCCTGAGGAATGGAGCAGCCTTCTGTGGACTAAGACTAAGACCTCTGAAACTGTGAGCCCTCAAATAAACTTTTCCTCCTCTATAACTGTGCTGGTCAGATTCTTTTAGTCACAGCAACCAGAAAGCTGACCAAGACACCTCACACCTCACAGCAACCAGAAAGCTGACCAAGACACCTCACCCAGGAGCCTCTGGGTTTCTTTTATAAGGGCAGTTCATCCCTTTCTTGTGGACTCTACCCTCATGACCTAATCATCCTCAAAGCCCTTCCACCAACACAATCACATTGGTGGGAAGGCTTTCAACTTATGAATATCAGGAGACAAGAGCATTCATTCTCTAATATGCTACCAAAAAAAAAAAAAAAAGAAATATAAAAAAATTAAAAGAACACAATTTAAATGCAAGACTCCTGAATTTAAGTCTTTGTTTTTTTAAATCACAAGTTAGTGAACAGTTCTTGGAATGTCATTTAACTTTCAGAGCCTCAGTTTCCACGTCTGTGATTTAGAATTACACTATCTGCACTATTTCCTTCAATGATTTGTAAATGCTTCTTGCTTTAGAAAGCTGTGCCATGGAAGAGACAGCTCAGTGGGAAGGGCACTGGGTTCCAGTGCTTTCGCCTGGAACCAAGAGCTGCCAAGATGGCCTCTGAGCAGTAACTTACCCTCTCAGAGTTTACTATTTTTATTAAATATATATCTGTATATTTACATACATATATACTGTATATAAATAATAGCTGTGAAGAGCTCATGTCTGCTGTTAGTAGGGCAAATTATGGATATGAAAGCAATTTTTAAAATTATGTGAAATATACAGGTTGTTTTTATCCTTATGTTAATAAATCTGAGTTATTGTTATACGGCCAAAAAAAAGAAAAAGAAAAAAAAAGGGTCCACAATCTTTTATCCAGACCCTCCAGTGGTCAGTGACCTAGATTTGCCAGTCAGATGGTCTGAGTGGGGATATGGTCAATCTATCAGATGATTTTTGTGTGTGTGCATGCGTCATGCAAAGGAAGACCCACAGACTGAGCCCATAAAGGTACAGCTCTTACTTTCTCCAAATCATGCTTTCATGGAACAAATTATAACAGACATCATATATTAGCATCACATATTAGCATCACATTTATGACATATATACCCTCACATACAAATAATGTAGTATTTACAAAACAGGTAGATTTTTCTCAATTAAATTTTGCTGGTTTGAGGTGTTTTCATCCTGTTTGTTTTTAAAATCCGAAATATATAGACTTGAAATCTTGGCAAAGTGAATTGACGTGGAGTAGTTGCGATATATATACATGTACATTCATTTTAATATATTGTTTCCGAGAACTATGTTTTGGTTTGATTCTCCTTCAATTTTCAGAAGGTTTACTGCTTGTCTATTAGCTTATTTCTTACATTTTTCTTCCCAGTCTTCTATTACATGGAGGTTTTCATCTCGTGTAAAGCATTTGGAATGAAATGTTGGAGGCCTTGCTCTGTATCTATTGATGAGTGGGGTCTGCCTGACAATTAATCAGTACACAGGGATCTGTTTACAGCCCACAGTAGTTAATCATTCACGGCGCTACAGTGTTCCCAGGAAGAGGCATTACTGCTCCCTCCATTTGTCTCTGCATTTTCTTCCTGTGCTCTTCTGCAGAGCTTGCTTGAGCCATGTCTCAGCCTCCTGAAGAGTCTGCAGAAATTTACATCTGAAATTCATTTGTTACTGTTTAAAATTGCAATAATGCCACATTAACTATCCAAGACATTAGAGATTCAGTACCAGGTGATGGTTAAGGCAGTTTTGGCATCAGATATGGTCTTGTGTCTACCCCTTATTAGTTGTATGTTCTGAGTAAGTAACTTCTCTGCCTGGCAAAAAATGGTACTTATCTGTACATATTCTAGCAGCCTAGTAAACAAAAGCTTGCAATTTTCCTTTAGGTTCAGGATATTAATATAAGTAAGTGCTGTATGCTATAACAGATAAACCCCATATCTGACTGGATTAACACAGCAGAATTTACCTCTCACTCATGAGAAGTCCAACTGCCAACTTAGGCTCTGCTCTAAGTGACCATTCAAGCATCCAGGATGCCAGAAAATACGCATCTTCAACATAGGTCCTCCAGGGTATCAGCATTCAGTTGTGGGAGTGGCAGAGCAGGGGAAGATAGAAATATTTTCATTTGGGACATCTTCATGAACAAGCTGGAAATTTTGTACTTGACTTCCACCCAGTTTTCCTTGACTACTGTCCAAGTAACAACTAGGAAGACTGCAAAGGAGAGTGGGAAATGTAGTTTGGTTGTGTGTCCAAAGGGAAAGAGAAGTAGGTTTGCTGAATACCTCCTCAGTGTTTGCCATAGTGGGTGATATGAGGAAAACACATGGTGCTCAACACAACTTGTAATCTAGTGAATGAGACAAGAAAAACATATAGGAAGCCATCCAAGAATAATTGTGTGGCTAAATTTTACAGTACTGACTCAACACTAGGGGCGATGTAAGCGAAAAGATATGTGTGCTGAATTAAGTAGAAAAGATCTTTCTGGAGGAGATCTGGTGGACATCTGGCATCCAACTTGAGTCCATAAGGACAGACTAGTAAGATTTGGACACAGGAGTGGAGGGAAAGAGTGTTTGGATAGACTTGCAAGGATAACATAAGAGTCACCCTGATGATTTTATTAAGTCTCATACATGCATGCCTCATACAGGTAAGGAGAGAAAAATCAGCAACACTCTGGTAGGATGATGATTCTTCTAACCTGATCTAGGTCCTTAACTCTGTGTGCAGCCTCATGGCAAATATTGCTCTATGAGCATAGATCAATATATCCACAAAATGCAGACACTTAGACACAACCTGTTGCATTCACGATATGGTGGGTGTGACTCCATGAGTACATCGCAAAATCTTCACTTGAATGTCTGTGCACATCACAATTTTAGCATGCTCAAAACAGAGCATTTGACTCACCCTGACACCCAAATCTGTTCCCCATCTCAGCAAATGGTACCTCTAAGCAATCCTTTACTCAGGTCAAAAACCCAGGACTTGCTCTGGATGCCTCTCTTTCATGCTTCACAAGCAGTTCATCATTAAGTTCTGCTGCTGTATCTTTAAGATATATTCTGGATCCAATTTTATCTCACCTTCCTCTCAACTAAAACCCCAGTCTGAAGCATCATGCTTCCTGTTTCTACTCTTGTGCCCTTCAAAGCACTTTCCAGAGCAGGTAGCATGACTTAGAGGAAACTTTTTCCCAGCTCATAACTCCTCAATGATTTTCTATAATATTCAAAGTCAAATCCAAAGTTCTTTCTTGCACTGTGCTAATCTGTCAGTATCACTCCTGATCAATTTGGTCATTACACATAGGAGCCCC
>JAJEJO010052436.1:1620-11993 GCA_020662805.1 Glaucomys volans
GGGCCTCACCAAACTGCTGAGGCTGGCTTTGAACTTGCAATCCTCCTGTCTCAGCCTCCTGAGCAGCTGCGATTTCAGGCATGCCCCACTGTGCCTGTCTTGGTTTTTTCTTTTTGTTTTTCCTCAGTAGGAATGTGAGTTGAAAGGGACAGCCAGATCGTGAGATCTTGGAGTTACAGGGATTTAAGAATGGCATTGTGGGGGAAGGGGAGAGGGAGCTACAAGTCATAGCTCAGAGACAAATTATAGTCTTCCCCAAATTTCCTGGAGGTCAGTCTGCTTTCAACACCCTTAATTCCTTTCTGACCAGTGTCTCGTCCCCTCAAAAGTCGAGGTGAAGTAGATCCAACTGCAGGCTGAAGACACGTCTTGCATTTGGGGCCATGGGTCTTGGCCGTGGCTGACCAGCGGGCTGTGTCAGTGGTTGCATCGGGGTGGGCTGCAGAGTGATGGTGCTGGAGGCAGGGATGAATGTGGGGTGGGAGGACGTGGAGGAGGTGGGTTGGAGAGCGGGACATGGGACTGCAGGCACAAGACTCCCACACTGGCGTCGCCTCTCAAACGACTCTGCACAGCCCCGGCTGCCATCCCAAGGCTGTTTTCCTTTTCCTTTCTCTTTAATTAATTTAAACTTTTTGATTAAGTGACAGCTCTCATCACTTCTGGCAGCTGCTGAGAGACAAGATAATTTATAGATGCATTGACACTATATGATTAGGACAAGGGTGGTAAATAGCAGACGAGAAGACGGCTCTCCCAACCTGGAGGGCCCCTCCCACTCCCTAGCAAGCCCCAGTAGGTGTCTCTTGGTGGGCACGTGGAGCATTTGCCTTTCCCAGCCACCAGACAATGAGGATGATGGTGTGTATACACTGCCATTGTCACGTGGGCCATCGCTGGGCCGTGCTGCCCCAGGGTCTTTCTCAGACCTGTCCATTTCCACCTGGGGAAATCAGGCTCAAGAGCTTCTAGAAGCCCAGTGGTCAGAATTCCCTTGTTGATGTTCCAGAGCACACTCCGGGGCTTCATGCAGACAGGCAGGGCCTGGGACATGGGATCCCGGGCTGGTCACTCCTGGGCAGCCGTGAACTCCTCATCCATTTCCCTTTGAATGTCAGGAAAATGCTGTCTCTTTGTCTGTGTGGCCTCGTATGGAAAAGGTCGAGAATCCCCACTAGTCCACTCCCGTGCCTGCAGCCAGGGTAGTAATTAAGCTACCCCAGGAAGTATGGCCTCTGTTCTTCAGAGTTATCAGTTTCAAGCTCCTGAAGAAGAAGGTCCCTACCACTCCTTCCTCATATTAACCAGCAGTGTTCACAGGGGTCACCTGTCACCCTCCTGTGGTCCAACATTCTCTGTGTGCCTTTTCCTAGGACTGCTCTCTTCTCAGGAGCACCCCACCAAAGTCACAATGGGCACTCAGGAGGCATTTTGCATTGGGGGTGGTGATCTATTATCAGCCTTGTACTTCCTGACCAATTAGTCTACTTGTAAGATGAAGTCCTGTGTCCTCGCAGAGCTCCAGCTTGCTGGGCACACCCTTCCTGGACATTTCACTTGTACCTGAGTAGTAAGGCTGGAGCTCCCCAACCTGATGAATGAGGTGCCCTGGTTCCAGAAGATTGAGTGGACAAATACATGTTAAGACAAATGATCTATCTTGTCAGCTTCCAGGGATTGCTCGTTAATGTCGGAAGAAATGAAGCAGTTGAGGTTTCCCCTGAAAGATTAGTCTGTGGCTGGTGTTTTTGTGGCTTTTCTTTGTGAAAAGCCAAGCATGAAAGACTGAGAGGGAACCCAGGCGAAAGAAGAGCTTTAGGATTTTTAAGGAGGGACCCATGTGATATGTATTCCCAGTTTCCCTGCAATTTGCTTGACACAGATGTTTCCATAAATACCTTTAATTACATGCCTGTTAGCTTATTTTTTGAGGCAACTCCCTGCCTCTGTTTCCCCAGACCACCAAGGCTTTCTGGTGTAAATCTGTTGGAGGAGAACTGAGCTACTCACTAAGGGACATCAGGAATAGTAGGGGAGTATGGATATGTTCTACTGATCTGAGTCACTTTGGTTTTTAAAAGTTTTTATTTCAAAACATGTGGATTCATAGGAAGTTTCAAAGATGGTGCACAGAGGCCCCCTCTGCCCCCACCCTGTTTCCCCCAATGGTTGCATCTTACATAACCGTGGCATATAATCAGCACCAGAAAGCAGAGCTTGGTAGATGTGTGTATGGTTCTGTCACTTACTCACATGTAGATGTATGTGACACGGCCACCTCTTAGATAGAGAACCCTTTCATCACGGCATAGATCACCCTTCTTCTTCTTCCTCAGTCTCACCTGCCACGTCCCTTCTACACATGACCCTTGGCAAACACTAATGTGTGCTCCATCTCTATAATTTTGTCCTTTTAAGAATATTACACAAATGGTTTTCCTTGCCTTGCTGTGGATTACTTGAATAGGTTTCAGAACTCCATCTCTAGGGTTTTTGAGTGTGCCTCTGTGTATAACTCTTTTTGTAATTGCTCTAAATATTACATTATATATACATAATTTATCAGTCCACTGGTATTTTTTCCCAGTTCAAATGAAGTATAGATATTTTATCTCCCTGTACCCTCCCCCATTTGTGATATAATTCCCCAAGATACTTCCTCCACATGCATGAGAAACACATCAGAGTTGTGACTTTTACTTTGAGCACTAAACATACTTTTAAAAACTCAAGAGGAGATAGAAAATATATGGTATTTTTTTTGTAAAATAATTTCCTTTCTGCTTAGAGAAACTCCTTTAGCCATTCTTGTAGGGTAAGTCTGTGGGCAATAAATTCCCTTAGTTTTTCTTCTTCTATGTAAATGCCTTTATTTCTCCTTCATTCTTGAAGAATATTTCCACTGGTTATAGAATCTGAGTTGATGGTTCTTTTTGTTAAGCCACTGTTCTGACACCTGTGGGTTCTAACGAGAAATCCACTGTCGTTCAAATGGGCTTTCCCCCCTAAGTAGGTATCGTTTCTCTCACTTGCAAGATTTTGTTTTGTTTGGCTTTGGTTTTCAGGGGTTTGACTGTGATGTATCTTAGTATTGATTTGTTTGGGTTTATCCTATTTGGGGTCCACTCAACTTCTTGAGTCTGTAGGTCTACGTCTTGCTAAATTTGAGAAAATTTCAGCCACTATTTCTTTGAGTACTTTAAATTTTTTTTACTTGTAGATGGACACAATACCTTTATTTTATTTATTAATTTTTACATGGTGTTGAGGGTTGAACCCTAGGCAAGCGCTCCACCACTGAGCCACCACCCCAGCCCTCTCTGAGTCCTTGTTAACCCCATCCTCATTCTCCTCTCCTTCTGGAGCTCTGAAGATGTGGTGCTTAGATCTTTTGTTATAGTCCTACAGGTCTCTGGGACTCTGCTCACTTCTTAAAGACTATTTTCTCTCTGTTGTTCTCACTAGGTAATTTCTGTTGTTCTCTCTCCAAGTTTACTAATTCCTTCTTCTTTTCTCTTCACTCCACTGTTGAATCCACCCATTTTCTTTGATGTATTTTTCAGTTTTAAAATTTCATTTTAATCTCCTTAACATCCCCTATTTCTTTTCTTTTCATTCTTCCTTCATTTCTTTCTCAGTACTAGGTATTGGATCCAGGGACGCTCTGCCACTGCCACTGCCACTGAGCTCCATCCTCACCCTGTTGTTGTTTTTTATTTGAGACAGGGTCTTGCTAAAATTACACAGGCTGGACTTGAACTTGCAGTCCTTCTGCCTCAGCTTTCTGAGTAGCTGGGATTACAGGCATGCACCATGGCACCAGGTGTATCTCTCCTAATTCTTTGCTGGGACTTTCTTGCTTTTCATTGTTTCATTGCTTCAAGCATCCTTACAATTACTTTCTGAAGCATTTTTATGATAGATGCTTTAAAATCTTTGTCAGATAATTTTAAAAACTGGATCACCTTAGCGATGGTATCTGTCTCTTGCCTTTCATCATTCAGGTTAACATTTTCCTGATTCTTGGTATGATGAATTATTTCCCATTGACACCTGAACATTCTGAGTGTATGTTATAGGATTCTGAATATTACTTAAAATCTGTTGTAGCTGATTTTCTTTGCTCCTGACCCAGCAGAAAGAGGAATGCACCATCTTGTTACTGCTCAGTGAGTGTGGAGGTCCAGGTTCCCCACTCAGCATCTGCTGACACTCAGTAAGGCAGGGGCCCCTCATTACTGCTGATCTTCAGGTTCCCTGCGAGCCTTGCTCTGATACCACCCTGGTTTGGAAGGAGAGGGCGCCTCATTACTGCTTCGCCGACTCCACAGAGAGTGAGAGTCCTTTTTACCACTGGATGGTGGTGAAAGTCTTGACTCTCCACTAGTGGAGAGTTCAGTTCACTCACGAGGCCTCCACTGAGTCTGTGGAGATTCCGGGGAGCCTCATTACCACGCAGCAGGGAAGATACCCTGGCTCCCCACGTGTCCTGACATCACCCTGCAGGAGAGTGGGGTACTAAATGAACTATAGCTTGTTGAGAATAGAAGTCTAGACTCCCCACTCAGCCTGTGCTGGAGGTGGTGAGGGTGGAGTCACAGTTTTTCCTGTGGTATGTGACTGAAGTAGGATGACTAATGTCTTTCATCTTCACTTAAAAACAGGCAAAGGGACAGGGGTGTAGCTCAGTGGTGGACTTCATGCCTAGCATATGCAAAGCCTTGTGTTCCATCCCTGGTACTGCTGAGAAAAATGAACAACTGAATGGATAAATAAATAAATAAATAAATGTAAATAAAAATAAGTAAAGGACTTAAAGAGACACTTATCCAAACAAGATATACAAATGACCCACAAGCACATGAAAATATGCTTAATATCATAAGTCATTAGAGAGATGCAGATAAAAACAACACTGAGATACTACTTCATACCTGTTAGGATGACTGTTACCAAAGAACAGAAAATAGTCAGTGCTGGAGAGGGTGGACAGGAATCAGAACCCTTATGCATTGCTGGTGGGAATGTAAAATGGTGCAGCCTCTATTGAAAAACAGTATGACAGGTCCTCAGAAAATTAAATAGCGTTACCTTATAATCCATGTATTCCACTTCTAGGTGTATACTCAAAAGTATTGAAAGCAGAGAGTTGAACAGATATTTTTACAACCATGTCCAGAGCAGCATTATTTATAATATCTAAAAGTAAGCACAGTCCAAATGTCATCATTTCCATTGATGGGTGATAGATAAACAAAATGTGACAATTGAATATTATTTAGCCTCTGAAGGAAGGAGATTCTGACACATGCTGCAACATGGATAAGTCTTGAAAACATTATGCTAAGTGAAATAAGTCAGACCCAAACTGACACATACTGTCAGATTCCATTTATGTGAGGCTCCAAGAATAATTAAATGCACAGAGCCTGAGACTAGAATAGTGGTTTTCAGGGGCAGGAGAAGAGAAGGTAACAAGGAGTTATTATTTAATGGGTACAGAGTTTCAGTTGGGGATGATAAAAAGCCTTGGGAGATGGATAGTGATGATAGTTGTACAATAGTGTGAATGTGCTTTCTGTCATAACTGTGTACTTAAAAATGTCTAATGGCAAATGTGTAGTCAGCTTTATGTCACTGTGACAAATACAGCAGATAAGAAGCTTACAAGAAGGAAAGGTTTGTTTTGACTCACAGTTTCAGAGATTTCAGACCATGGTCACTTGACCGTATTGCTTTGGACCTGGGCAGCACAATCCATCATGATGGTGATGGAGGCCTGTGCACCTTGTGGCGTCCAGGAGTCAGAGAGAGGGAGAGAGAAGAAAGGGGGCTGGAGTCCCGTGACCTCTTCATGGGCACATCCCAATAACCTAACTTCCTCCTACTAGGTCCCATCTCCTGAAAGTTCCACCACCTCCCATAGCTCCATGGGCTGAGGACCAGGCTTCAAGACAAGGGCATCTGGGGACATTCAAGATCAAACTATAGCAGTGCCTTTTGTTATGTATATTTTACCATAATTTTCATAAACAGTTTCTGTCTTAATAGTTTTTGTCTTTCCTGGTCCTTTGACTAATGAGGAGACATTAATTGGGGCAACATTTTTTCTGTCTATACCCTTTGGTGTCTCTGGGTTGCTTAGAAGTCCAGAGAACACAACACTATGTCCTTCCTCAGGTTCTGAGGATCGTAGCCAACCAATTATCTTCCTTCTGTCTATTTTTAGAGTCTTTTATGTATTTTTTTGTTATTTTGCATTGCTGGGGATTGAACCCAGGGATTTGCACATGCTAAGCACTTTAAGTGCTCTACCACTGAGCTGCAACCCGGCCATTTGTGTTTGTTCTTTAACTAATGTCCAGGAGTTTTACTTGCCACTTAGTAGGAGGAATAGAGGGAAATATGTCTGCTTTATGTTTCCAGAAGCATGTCTCCAAAGCTGCTTTGTTTTCTATGAATTCTGTGTTCCATTTCATTTTGCTAGCTAGTGAAGTCTCATTCATTCCAATTTAGCACATATAACTTACACCTGAAAAAAATCTTCAGTTTTTGTAGACAAAGGCTCCTACCTCTAAAATCTTATGTTAACATTTCCAAACATTTCCAGGGCAACAGTTAAAGCATAAAGTAAGGAGCATATTGCCAGCTACCTAAATACTTCATTCCTGGACATCTCTTGTGCCCACGTTTCAATCACAGGCATTCCAGGTGTATTTGAGTTGTGCCCATCCACAATCATAAAATTAGTTTATGCTACTTGTGCTGATGCTTCTGTTCTCGTCTTAATCATTGGTTTCTTTGATTCACCTCTTTCCTACTCTTATTAGTGTATGTGATCTAATGTTGGATTTCTCCTCTGGACCTCATGTTATTTCTGATTTTTAAAACACTCCCTGGATGACTCCATATGGCAGTAAAAGCAACAGGCTGTGATGTAGGATGTTTGGGTTCTAGTCCTACTTTTTCCATTTTGCTTCATTGCATTCCTTCAGATTCCTCATCATTAAAATCAGAGAAGTAGAACTAGCTCATCTCTAAGGACCCTTCCTGTTTCAACTGTCTTTGTGTTCTCCAGTGAAGTTAACAACACAGTCAGACCAGGAGAATGGAGACAGAGGTGTCATCCTGGTCTGATCTCCTTGATGACCATCTGCCCGTGGATACGAGCCAGCAGTGGTGGACAGTATGTGTAGAATTGTCACTGAGACTTCTATGAATTGTCATTGAGACTTTTAGCTTTGCCCATCATTTTTAATTCTCACTGACTATTGTGCTTGGAGCAATACCCAAATCATTGGCGATTTTTGCGCAATTTCCCCTTGAAGTTAGATGTCTTCACCACAGGTGCCTCTTCCTTTTAGAAGCACTGCAGACCCCTTCTGCTCTCCCTTCCTGAAGCTGACGTGCTCACCCATGCTCTCTCCATCCCTCCTCTGGCTTTCATGCCAAATTCAAGAAAGAGGAGCTAATGCAGAGCCTGCCATCTAAGAGGGCAGGCAGGTGCAATGCACAGAATCCCTGTCAGGGTAGGGAAGCAGGAGAAACAAGGCTACAAAGAAAATGGCTGGAAGAGCATGAGGGAGAACTAGTGGAATGGAGAGATGGATGAGCAGGATGGTGCATGGAGACAGGAATGCAAACAGAGGAGAATTTTCTGTTGGGGTGGAGATGAATCATCCTCACCTGTCAGCTCCAGGCCTCAGCAAGCTGGCAGCTTTCTCCTTTCACAGACTTTGGGTTGTTTTTAGCTGCCAGCCTAGGATGGTGGGATTGTGCATCCTGCTTCTATTAAAATCTGCTAGAGGGACAGGGTCATTATTGGGGGCAGCATGGCTTGGCCCGTCACCATGCCCCTTGGTGATTGATTGCAGGATCTGCGTTACCTAACTCATTGTGAGGTCCAGTGTAGCAGCTCCACCACCCATTTTCTGGAAACAAGACTCTGACTTCCCATCATCCACAGCATTGTAGGGCATTATGAACCAGGCCCACCATGTCCCATGCCTGCTCTTTGCCTTAAGAGTGTTTTAAGAAATGCACCCTGCTGGGAACTTGATGCATGATACACTTTTTATTTCCAAAGGGTGATGATTTCTATGGATACCTTTGTGCAAAGGAAGCCAAAACCAAATGTTTAAAGTGAGTGAGAAAAATATGCCTGGAGTAAAAATCATCTGGACTGTGTGTGTGTGTGTGTGTGTTCCAGGAGGTGGCTCTAGTTATGTTCCCCTGTCCTTTGTTTCTCCTTGCTGCCCTCTACTAAGACATGGATTTTTTGCCAGCCCTTTCTATGTGACTGGCAGGCTCTGTCACTCTCCACAGAGTCCTGTTCTGTCCAAGTGGGAAGGATCAGGTCAGCATAAATCCCACCATCATGATGCTCCCCCAGACTTCCCAGCTGTGTGCACTGGATGCTTCCAACTTTCCCCAGTAAAGCTCACCTCTTTCTAACCTCCAAAATTCTATGGGATGTCAGGAATGTTCACCACTTGGGCAGAGGAGAAGAAGGAAAGAACAGAATCCCCATCCCCAGTACAAGCTCCCCACGCCTGGAGAACTGTCAGCAAGGTGGGCATGAAAGATGACCTTTCCCTGGATTATTTTGGAAAGAAAGGACTCACAAATCACAGGCCATTCAGAAGAGTGGGACCTTTGGGGACTAGGCACTTGCGAGGACTATTTAGCATCAGGAAATGTGGGATTGGAGACCCCAGTATAATGGTACCCCAGGATATTATGTTCCTAGTTTTTGCTGGATGCAAATGGTAGATAATGACTGCAGAAGCCTGGTTCCTTCTGAGGAAAACAGCTTGGCAAGCTGTGTGATCAGAACCATCGAGCCCTGAGAAACAGAGCAGGGGGGATACTCCTGTGCCTTTCCAGTCCCAAACTCCTGGCCCTGGGGTTGCAGGAGTCCTTGGAGACAGCTAGGAGCCCCCAACTGGGGCCTTCCAACTGCTTCAGAAGCCAGCCATGTCTTTCACCTCTCAAGCTGGTGGCCCCAGGGGTCCTGAGCTTGCTGAGATGAATTCCAGGGAGAATGAGATTGCAGAGCCCCTGACTCTGGGGGCAGGGGACACTCAGGAAGCCAGCTGCTGGTCTGTCCTGCTGCAGCTCCCTCCTATAATCTCTTCCCTTGTGCCTCAGTGAGGAGAGTGTGTCAGACCTGCCTTCTGAAGCCACCTGAAGGAACTGGGGGTGTCTGTCTTCTTTTATCTGGGGAGTCTGCAGAAGGCAATAGAGGCCAGGAGAGGAGAAGACTTTTCAGTATGGATCAACTCCCTTTAGGTTTCTTTGGAAGCTTTCACTGGGAGCCAGGAAAAGCTCTCCGGGGGCCCAGAGCCATCTTTTCTTCAAACTGACCCTGTTCCCCCAGGCCCCAGACCCGCCTGCTCACCCTCCATGTACCCTCAGCTACACAGCCTCTGAGGCTGTCTGCTGCTGAGGGCCATAGAGGTCTTGCAGAAAGAGCAGCCTCACAGGCAGGGACCCTCCACCCCTGCTCATCAGCCTCCTTGTCTCTGCAGGTCTCCCTCAGCCTCTGCTGGAAGGTGGGCCCATTGAGAGCATAGTTCCCTAAGAACTCACCTTAAGGGGTGAATACTGATGCCTCCTGTATGCAGTGGGGACTGCACTCTGAGCAGGGTCCCCGGGGGTTGAGGTGTTTGGGTGGCTTGGTCCACCCCTGCCCATGTCAGCTTCAGCAGTTAGCAAGGAATCCGAGCAAGCACCTACTCCAGGAAGTAGCCTGCCCGAACCCGGCAAACGATGCATAAATTATAGATATAGGTGGGAGAGAAGGAAGCCAGGAGTCACAGAACCTGAGCTCTCTTCTTCCTTCTGCTGCTAACTTTATGAGTGTCCTTGTCCTTATTACAAAACTTTTTGTGTCTTTTTCTCCATCTGGACTAACAGTGACCACCATGTATTAAAGTCTTATTAGATTCAATATTTCATACACTGATAATTTTCATTAATCATTTTTACTATTTCATACATTCAATATCCATTCAATATTTCAGACATTCATTATTTTACCTACCCATAGTAAAATAGACAAGAAGTGTGGAATGCTTGCTGACCAGTCAGAACAGATAACAGATGAAATAAGCTGCATGCTCACACTGGGGTGTTCCAGGTGAATGCCAGCCTGGCAAAGATGGTCTCCTTTAAATCCCCAGAATTGTGAAATGAGGTATTATTATGGTCTTATTGTGATTATTGTTCTATTTTATAAATTCAGAAACCGAGGTTTAGAGAGGTTAAATAACCTGCCCAGGTCCCACAGGTAGCAGAGATACCAGGAAAGGTGATAGTGAGGAGGTGATGCCCAGTGGAATGATGGCCATCTTCCCTGACGTACAGCTGGG
>JAJEJO010052438.1:0-27796 GCA_020662805.1 Glaucomys volans
CTAGTGAGAAACAGAGCTAGAATTCAAACTCAAGGCTGATTCCAACACTCAGCTCTTCCTATACCAAGCTGCCGAGAAAAAAAACCCTGTAAAACAAATCACTGTGATAAATACAGTCTGGACTGGGAAAATAATAAGCAAACCTCACAAAACAGCAAACAATCCACAGGAAAGATAACAAAGAAACTGTTAGAAATACTGAGGTATCATAAGAAAGTAAACACGCTTGGAAGTCAGTTGGCAAGGCAAATTTTACTTCTCCCAGAATTGCACAATACAGAACCTGGCTAGCAAGCGCACCTGGGTGGGCAGTCCACCAGCTTTTATCCCTAACTCAGCTCTGACTTTTGCCCCAGGAGGAACTCAGGGTTACAGTCTACTTGAGTAGCTAATTTTAAAATTGTGGTGGCCAAAGGGAAGGGTTCTAGTTTAAATGGCTACAATTGGATCCAATTAAGGCTAAATACCATATTCTGAAAATGGACCACCTAACTTTCTATTTCTCATAGAAATGCCCTAACCATAACTGAAGTTTTCAGAAATCACAAATAGGAATAATAAGTTAACATGATTATGGACTTTGAATGCCATACTTTCCATACTAAGGATTTTTAAGCTGTCAAGACAGTGGACACTAGGCACTCTCAATGAAATTCTTCTAGGATCCAGGTATAATACTTTAAGATTGATATGAAAAAATCAATTAAGAAATTTTTAAAATGTATAATGAGGGAGAATACTCTTCCCTACAGGAAATTTATATGTATTATAAAGCAACAAAAATTCAGAGTGAATTATTAAGAACAAACAGAAATCAATTATTGGAAGTGAACCAGTAGCTCAGAAAATAAGCTTATTTTCTATTAAATTGAATATTTAGTAAAGAAAGCATTATAAAACAGAAAAGAAAAATCAGTCATCATATGTTGTTAAGAAACACGATAGGAAAAAGTATATTCTTACATTATCAGTTAAATTCCAAAAGAACTAAAGACATTTTTTAAAAAGTTAAATATAGAAAAAAAAGAAATTTAAACTCCAAATTTAATTTCTGTAGACTATTTTTAGGAAATAATTAAACTTATAAAACAAAAAAGTACATAAATATACTCACACATTCAATGTTCATTTAAAGGGTGTGATTAAGAAAATACTAGTATTTCAGCTCCATGGGATAACATGTGTTCATTCAAATTCAAATTATAAAAACTACACAAACACAAAAATAACATTCAGGCATAATGCAACTATGAAAACTAAGGTGTATTAGTTTTATGTTACTGCTATAAAAACTTATCACAAAATAAATTTCTTAAAGCAATGCAAATTTGATAACTGTAAGATAAGGAGGTTAAAAGTTCAAAACAGGGATCCTTGGGCTAAAATGAAGGTATCAGCCGGGCTGCATTTCTTTCTGGAGGACCTAAGGGAGAATTCATTTCCTTGCCTTTTCAGCCTCTAGACGGCACCCACATTCCTTGGCTGGTGACCCTTTCCTCCATCTTCAAAGCCAGCAAAGACCAATACAGCCCTAACATTACATTTCTCTGGCTTCCTTCCATAGAATCACACTTACTTTTAAACCATCTTCTGAATCCCTCTTTCACATTTAAGGACCTGTATGCTTACATCAGGCTCACTCAGGTAGTCCAGGATAATTTCCCAATTTGAGGTCAGTGGATAAACTACCTTCATTCCATCTACATCCATAGTTCTCAATTTTTCATGTAACCTAACATATCCTCAGGTTGCAGGTATTAAGGCATGGACATCTTTGAGAGGAAATCATTCTTCCTAACATATGGTTTTCATAGATTGCAAAAATATATAAAAACATAACTAAACATTAGGGTAGTGGGATAGGGAGTAAATATTTCCTATTTTCTAAATTTTACATAATGACATATTACTTCCATAATCTTTTGCAGACAAAGGATTAATGGCTAATGAGGACAAAATATGAGGAAATTTTGATAAATTTCAGCTTAATAAATGCTGGGTTAGCACATGAAATTGTTTTGCATTGCCACCATCCTGGCTTTTCTTTCACATTTTTAGATTCTCCTCAGTCCAGGACCCCTAGGTTTCAGTAGTGACCCAATTCTTGCCAAGTAACTCCCAAGTAATAGCACATCATCACCATTAATTTTCCTGACAAATTAAATGCATATCTGGAGCTTCCCATTAACAACCCTAGACAGAGGTGGTGCATTGTCCTGGGGACTATTTGCTAGAGGACACTGACACCATGGAGGAGTCAAAGTCAGCTGAGGCAGGAGTCGAGGTAGTAAGCAGTCTCCTTCAAGCAGGTCACCAACCCCATGCAGGGAAGCAGGAAAGTGGGAAAATGTTAGATATTCACCTTCTTTTTTCCTGAAAATTTTCATTGTTTTATTTATTTTTATTGGTTCTTTTAGTTATACATGACAGTAGAATCCATTTTGATATAATTATACAAGCATGGAAACTTCTTTACATTTTTGAAAACTAATTTTCCAAGGACAGTCGAGTAGTATACAGAGGAATACTCAAGGTATGGCAGGCAATATTGAGGAAAGGGACATCTTCCTGCTTCCCTGCATACAGCTCTTCTCCATAGCTAAATAACTGTTATGTCTCTAAAAACAGTTAAAATGACAAAGTTTGGGCCATTTTATTTTGAAAAATATTAGTTTCAAAATAGTTGAAGGGCCTCACTCTTGCTTCTCTCATTTTCACATGACTCTCAAGTGGGAAAGAGGTATGCCATTGCTTGCACAATTTTGCAGAGGGTGGGGTGTGCCCATGAGACTGTGTCACACATTTATGTTATGATCCATCTTGGATATTCCAGTTTAGAAAGAGTTGGGTGCCATTAATCCATCCACAATGGTTCTTGAGAAGGGCTTAATCCCCCCACGACTGTTTTTCAGGCTTTAATGTCCATGACTCAGCTGGAAGTCTTGTTAAAAGGACAGGGGCATAACACTGAATTTCAGATAGGCTTGCAGGGACACTGCTGGTAGATTGACCACATTTAAGTAGCAGGGCGATTAAATACACCCAATTCCCAGTCTACTTGTGTGTTAGTCAGCTTTTTCAGTATTGTGACTAAATGATCTGACCAGCACAATTATACAGGAAGAAAGCTTTATATGAGGGCTCATGGTTTCAGAGGTCTTAGTCCATAGAAGGACAGCTCCATTTCTTGGGGCTCGAGGTGAGGCAGAACATGATGGCAGAAATGCATGCCAGAGGGAAGCAGCTTGCATCAGCAGGAAGCAGAGAGAGTGTGCATTCTCCAGATACAAAATATATACCCCAAAGCCATGCCCCAATTTTCACCTCCCCCAGCCACACCCTCCGACTTCAATTAATCCCACCTGGGATTAATTCACTGATTGGGTTAAGATTTTACCACCCCATCATTTCTCCTCT
Organism: Glaucomys volans; assembly: GCA_020662805.1. Taxonomy (NCBI): domain Eukaryota; kingdom Metazoa; phylum Chordata; class Mammalia; order Rodentia; family Sciuridae; genus Glaucomys; species Glaucomys volans. The sequence continues at coordinate 3,418 of JAJEJO010052438.1, forward strand.
GAACTTTCCTGCATTGTCTCATATGTGAGCTTTTGGGGGACATCTCACATCCAAAGCATAACAACTTGGCTCCCAAAAAGATACCTTTGTATAAACTTACTAACATTTCCAGTTTGCCTAGTTTGAGGGGTAGCCTGTAAGTGGGACGTTCAGTGCTAACACCAGGAAAGTTCCAGACAAACAGAACTGATATTCATTAGTGAAAACCACAGAAATCCTGGGCAACTGTACTCTATTCTCAGTTAATCTCTACTTGATCACAATTATTTTTTCCAACTAAGTCTAGACTTGGTCTCAAACTCCTTAAAACTGAGTTCCAAAACCCACTACCAATAAATTGGCAATGGCAAATGAAACAAAACCTATTTCCAGTTGAACTAGAAGCCAGAAAAGCATTCTGCATTACTTATTGTTTTCCCTATGGAAATAATAAGCATGATGATGGACACAATAACAAATAACTCAGCAAAATTTGTTCTATGTGGTGAGGTTAATTTTTATATTTGCATAACAGTAACTGTAGGTGAGAATAACCCATTCATATTACAATGACTAGTTATAAATGCAGTATGGAGTGGTGGAAAATAGTATCTAAGAAAACATAAGTTAGGGTACATACAAGTGACTTAACTACATAAGTTTGTTTCCTCCTGTATGAATCCAATGTTTGGGTCAAGTATTGAATGCATGGTAACATGCAGCAAGCCTGCACTTAATTTCATTCATTCCTTTTTTCCCTTACCAGCAGATTTACTTCCTTAGTTAGGGACTTATCAAAATGAGCATTCACACTAGAAGGAATGAAACCTGATTGTTGCCTAATAAACCATATGCATAGGATTAACAGGCAGCTAGAATTGCCTTGCAAGGACTATAAATACCCCCAATGAATGGTCAGCATATAAAGATTCCTGGAATGAACCATTTTATGGATGAACCCTGCTGGAATTTAGCCTCCATTTCACTGAGCTCCATGTTTCAAAAGGTAGCATCACCTAGTACTTCCTCCAGCACATTCTCTATCAGCACTGTAATAGTTTTATATTGCTTCCTATATTACTGTTTTTATTCTATAATGATATATCTATATCTATATACAGATAGATATAGTTGGGCAACTTTATTTTTAAAAAGAGGTTTATTTAATTCATAGTTCTGGAGAGTCAAGGCATTAGCACTGACTCAACTCTAGGTATGACTTCTTGGTTGAAACAGGTCAGAGTGTGATTCAGAGATCAGAACTGCCCTTATACCATGCCACTTTTGTGAGATCTCAAGGTTCCCAATGAAACTACTTTAATCTCTTCCTAGGACAATGCCCCCAATGAACTAATAACCTCCAACTAGGCCCCACCTCTTAATGGTTTCATACCATCTCTACCCTGCCAAACTCAGGACCAAACCTCTAACACATATCCCCTTGAGGAATAAACCATAGCACTGTCCAACAAGTTACCCTAAAATTCAGCAGTTTATAATACTATGCATTTATAATCCTACAGCTTCTGTTAGCTGGTGATGTGGGCCTAGCTTAACAAGACCTTCCATTTCAGGTTCTCTCACAGGGCTGTGAACAAGAATATATCTCATCTGAAAACTTTACAGGAAATAATCCACATCCAAGGTTACTCAGGTGGCTGCTGGAAAGATTCACTTCCTCAAGGGTTGCTGGACTCAGGTCTTTTCTGGCAGCTCATCAAGACCATCCTAGTTTTTGCTACATTGGCCTCACCAACTTGCTTCATTGATATAACAGGTAAGACAAACCAAAGAATGTGTCAATATTTTGTAGGTAATAATACTATATAACCTAATCCAGTAGGTGACATCCAATTACTTTTACTATATTCTGTTGGTTAAAAAGGAAATCACTAGAGTCAGTCTAAACTCCAGAAGAAGGGATTATATGAGGGTATGAATACCAGGATATGAGGATCATTGAAAACATCTTAAAGATCACCTACTGCAAGCACCTCTTATTGAAGCCAGTGATTTCAAAGCAGCTTGCACTAGACATTTTGTGAAACAACCACAATTATTTCCCTTATTGCTTCTAGAAATGAAAACTCAGCAAATACTTCTTCCAGCACACCATTTAAAGAATAAAAGAATACCCATGTGTATTTTATTTGTTGTCATGATGCACTATCAAGACAATAAGGTTGTTTTGGGGCATCCATGGAAAAGCCACAGTCAATGTTATGTTTTAGAAAAATGTATCAAGCTGGATTTCTCTCTGCATTCATGTATAATCCATGAAACTGGTTTTTGAGATGTCTCAGTTGCTCTGTAGTCTTCCCTGGCTTTCCAACTTTACCAAAACCTCTGAAGTATTTGAAGATTAACCTTCTCCTGTTCCAACCCTTTTTTTATTAAATGACTTCAAATAAATCATGAATAATGTATCTATGTCAAGAGTCAACTGTGTAGTTTGATGATTCTTTCTCCCTATGATTGTAAAATGTGTTAATATCATGGACTACATCAACCTAAATCACAGGTATTCAAAATAAAAACAAAGCTAGAAAGGATCTTAGCAATTACCTGTTCACAACTTCTCAGTACTTGCACATTTAGAGTCACCAAGTGGATGCTTTTAAAAATCCCGATACCCAGGGAACACCCCAAACCAGTTTCATACTAATCTCTAGAAGTAGAATTTAAGAATCAGCATTTTTAAAGGCCCCTAGTGATGTAGCCAAGGTTGTAAATCAGTGGTGTTATCTAGAAAATTAGTGTCCAGAGATATGAAGTAACTTCACTAGATAACAACTAAATAGTTGCAGATTCACAAACAGTTTGCTTTCTCTAGAGATAGTACTGAAAGATTGAATCCTTCACTTGGTGATATCCAAAGTTGTGGTCCCTAACCTGTCTCTAGATATTAGGTTGTTTAATAAAGGCCTTTAAAAATAGAGATTCTGCCTCCACTACAACAGAGATTCTAGTTTTTGTGTTTTGTCTTGTTTTATGAAGCTGTCCAGGTGATTCTACTATCTAGCCAGGGTTGAGAATTACTGATCTAAATTTTAACATATAGTATATCATATATCTATTCATGTTTCTTGACCACAGACCACAAAGCAGGAGGAGATGTCTCCTTCATGTCCCGGGGGATTTATTAGAATGAAGTCATGTCTGTAAGCTCCTAATGCCCAGCAAGAGAATATACATAAAAACTGCTCAAAATTATAGGAATTCCTTTCTGAAGAATGAGAAAAATTTTCAACAACATGGTTCACTGTTGAAAGCTGTGATATCAGAAGGAAATAAAACAGATATTAGAATCAATCTAAGGCATAAGAGAATTTATGGAACAAATATTTCTTTAAAATATGAGATGTTAAAACATGATCAAAACCTCAAATATGTTCTTAGAACCCTAAGTGAATCACTGTGAAGAGTTATTTAGTAGTACGAATATAGAGATGTCCAGATTTGGATTCAACCAAGGAAGGTATGTTAGGTATCTACTGATAAATATTACTGGGAAATTTAGTAGCATAAAACAAAAAAACATTATCCCATAGGTTCTGTGAGTAAGGAACATGGAATAAACTTAGCTGAGTTGTTCTAATCCAGGTGGATTTTTCACAGAGCTGCCCTTATGACATGGCAGTTGGGTTCTTTCAGAGTGAGTAATCCAAGAATGGGCAACTCATCCACAGTATCTGTAGTCTCAGAAGTCGTGTATTATCACTTCCACCTTATTCTATTTATTAGAAGCAGGTTGTTAAGCTAGATTCATATCAAGCTCTACTTTTTGGATGAGGTGCCAAAGAATTTATGAACAGATTTTAAACCATCACATGAGGCAAGAGAGAATAGGCAAAGACAAGAGTGTGCTTGCTGGTAGACCTAAGGCTATCTCCATTTTCCTGTAAGAAGTTGTTGACAAGCAGTCTAAGTCCTTCCCCCTTTGACAACTACTGCAGATCTAGGAATAAGGCTGTAGAACAAAACAAAGGATTATTTTTTATTTTAAAAAGACTTTACTCCATAAATGACTGTTCACCTGCTTCCTGAAGGCTGGAATGATTTTAATATTGAGGCCAAAGCCACAAGTAGAGATAAGAGACAACAAATGAAAATGGCAGTTGGAACAAAATGATACAGCTGAAAATGGAAAATTATACCAGTCAATAGGTGGGGAGATTCAGATTACAAACTTAACTTTCTCATGTAGTGGGAGGATTACAGAATGGAAGAGAATTAGGAGGAAGAGAACAGAAAGGTTAAGCTGAGAACTAGAAGGACTAGACTTCAAATATACAAATTTGCCCATGTGGGGTTTCCAAGTGTTCAGTAACCATCAGTCCATTTCCTGTTGCTAATAATACAGAAGAATGGGTAAGTTAGAAAGAAAAGAGATTTATTTTGGCTCATAGTTCTGGAGGTTTGAGGTAAAGGGGCACATCTGGTAATGGCCTTCTTGCTGGCATAGTTCCAAGTCAGTACAGAGTAGCACAAGAAAAGAGAAAGGGAGCAAAAATGTGGGTCCTGGTCTTCTTATAAGGCCACCAATAGTCTATGGGGGCTCCACCCTAATGATTTTAATCCTAATCATCTCCAAAGGCCCCCACATCTAAACAACATAGCTGAATAAGTTTCCATTCACTTAGTAATTCAACAATGGGAATTAAACCCCAACATGAGTTTGAGAGGACATAATTCATAATCTAATCATAGCAGTAACTTAACAGATACCTCTGTGTTTTTGTTTCATACTCTACAGTGGTAAATATTCTCATGCTCTGGAATTCCAGGGATCAATCTCAGTTCCACTCTTTTCTTTCTGTGAACTTTAGTGAGATAACATTGTGTATTTCCCCTTCCTCAACTGGAAAACAGGGAGAATAATGATACCTACTTCATAAATTACTGGTTGAATTAAACATTATCATTTTCTCATCATTTTAAAAACTTTTTGATACTATGGTAAGACTCAGTCAAAAGTCAATTTCAGTATTTCTTAATATTTTCTGATTAGAAACAATAACAATTTTTTTTTAAATCTGCGTTCTCACCAGTAAGGTAGAGGGAGGGAATCAGGTAGAGGGAAGAGGAGCAGGGAAGGGATAATACTGAGGAAACAAAAAACTATTTTATATGCATTTGTGAATATATCAAAATGAATCCCACTATTTTGTATAACTAAAATACATTAAAAATAAGAAATCAGAGGGCTGGGGATATAGCTCAGTTGGTAGAGTTTTTGCCTAGAATGCACAAGGCTCTGGGTTCAATCCCCAGCTCCACCAGAAAAAAAAGAAGGAAATCTGTTTCCTAAATCACTATAGGTATTTGTCCTTCCAAGAGATTCTACTATGGGGCCATTTTAGTGAATCTTCTTGTTCTTATCCCTATATCAAGACCCTAATCATAATCCTTAGGTAGTTTCTGAGTACTCAAAACTAGTTAGGTTATATATTCAATGTTAATGAGTAGATTTTTCATTTATCATATCATTTTTTGATATAAAAGTATTTAAAATTATTGATATTATTGATATTTAAAAAAATAACTAATTTGTTAAAATTTTCAACTCGAAAACTAGTTCAAGTTTTGAAATTCAACTCACTAATCACATTATTTTAAGTATAAATCTAACAATTTTATAATTGCTCTTGAGCAATCTTTAATTAGTATTTATTCCCATTGTCAATGTAGTTGGTTAGACTCTAGTATGCTAAACAGCATTTAAAGGTGGATTACTCCTTCTTTTACAGGTTTCAATTACGTAAAAAAACTTTCCAAGCTCTTAAGTACCATACATAAATGGAACGAATTGAATTTGTAAATATGTAAACTTAATTTTTTCTGAAATTCCTAATACTTCTGATAAAGTTCACAAAATCTCAAGCTAAAATTAGATATTTAAATCAAGTCAAATACATATTTTGAATTGGTATCACAAAACTGATTGGATACATAGGCCAAATTATCTTAAATATAGCACACCAGGCCTAAAATACCAAATATCTATAGATTATTCTCCAACACATAGATATTAATGCTGTCGTTTTGATTTTCTTATCTGAATTCTAATTTTTCTTTGGATTAATAGATGATTATCCAGTGAAGGAATATAACTGCTTCCTTAAACACTGAGTACCTTCATATTTTCATTCAAACAGTTAGGGTACACCCCCAAAACATTGAGTTTTTTCCCCACATAATGGTAAAGTTTGCCTTCTAGTGCCCATGCTTCAGAGCCTATGAGATTCCTACACACAACCCTGAAGGAACACATCGAACCCTCATTACAACCAAAACACTAACACTCTCCAAATGGGGCGGTCTCATACTTCAATTCCATGTAATCTTATTCTTGTATCTGCTAATAGAAGTCTAAAACCTGCTCTCCAAAACTAAACATTTGAAATTTACTTGGCTCATAAAGGTGCTGACTACCTTCTATAATTCTAGAGACTTGAGTGCACCTTACAGTACCAAAACTCTCACTATCTAGGAAAGCAGTTCTGTAGATGTTAAAATAACAACAGAAAAATGGATTGTAGGGGTGCTATGGTTGGAATGTGCCCCCCAAAATGTATGTTGGAAATGTAATCCCAAATGCAACAGTGTTGGGAAATGGGAACTACGGAAGATGTTTAAAGTGTGAGGGTTCAACCTTCACAAATGGACTAATATGGATTATAAAAGAGCTTTGGAGTTTGAATTAAATATCTTGCTCTTTCACACACTTTTTGCTCTTCCACCAAGGGAAGATGCAGCAAGAATGCTCTTGCCAGGTGTTGGCCTCTCAGTCTTGGACTTCCCAGCTCCCAGAACCATGAGCCCATAAATTTCTGTTGATTATAAATGACCCAGCGCCTGGAGTTCTCTTATAGCAGGAAAAAAACAGACTAAGATGGAAGGCAAAACAGAAATAGAAGTATCTATAAAAATATTTTATTGGTTCAGGTGACATACAACAGTGACTACGACCAAGATAATGTTAGTGGAGAAAAACTGGTCAGATCAGGATATGTTTTAGAGGTAACACAGACAGAGCTTGGTGATGGATTATACCTTTGAGGAGGGGAAAAAGAATTCAGGGATAATGCCTTGATATTTGCATGAGCAACCAGGCTGTTTGGTGATACTGTCATCAACCTAAGGACATTTAAGTGGAAGAAGCTTTAAAGAGAAATTCTGATAAGATTCTTTTTATGAATGTAAAGGTTGAGGTGCCCTTCTGACAACCAAATGGCAATATTATATTACAAATTTTAGCCTGCAGGGATGAAAAAATATCTGGGTTGGAATCACAAATTTGCAAGTCATCAGCAGAGATAGTAGATGAAACCATGAGATTGGATAAAGTCCCCTAGAGAGTAAGAGTAGAGAAAGGAGTCCAGGAAGGAACCCTCATGGCCTTCAGCTATGCTATAGGGTTGTATTTATTTTTAAGGTATTTTATAAGAAGAGTTGCTGGTTCCACACACAAGATGCAATCTGAGTAGTCCTTGGGGTGGCAGGGAAGGAAATGAGCTTGATCATCAAGAGAGAATGCATAGGTCTGGTTCTTCATCAGACATTTCTACCTTTCAGCTTTATTTCCAGAAGAAAGGCAAGGCCTGGATTATTTACCACTAGGTATTGTTAAAATTGTAAAAATGAAAATGGAATCACTTATGCCAAATCCTAACAAAATGGAGTTGCGAGACTTTTGAGATGGGAAATTTTGAAGGGAGAATTCTACACACATTTGCCTGAGAACAAGAACTATCACAAGAGTCTCTGCCTAATCACAACCCTGAAGTTAAGGTCACTTTATAAAGAGGCCTATCTAGTACATCAGTCCTAACTGCAACCTTGCAAGTAGCTGTACTAGGCTGCAACCTTGCAGTCAGTGTTGCTTCTGTAAAGATCCTCTCCTGGTCATGGCCAGTACACATAACATCACCTAAAATAAGCCCCTATAATCAACGAACTTTTGTTTCAAAACAACCTGCATGTACTTCTCCTTTCTGCTATTGTTTCTCTTTGCCTCCTCCTCCCCAGTTATGCCATTATCATTTGGATCTAGAATCTCCCCCAAATGCTCATATGCAGTAGTGTTCAGAATTGGGGCTATAGGGGAGCAGTTGGATCATGAAGGTGCTAATCTCAACAATGGATTAATCACTGATGAATCCATAGCTTAATGGGCTATTGGGAAGTATTGGGACATTTGGATGTGGGGCCAAGCTAAAGGAAGTACATCACTGGTGGCATGTTCTTGATGGGTATATTTTATCCCTGGCCCCTTCCTCTCTGGCTCTTCCTCTCATTCTCTTTGCTTTCCAGCTACCACATACTCCCCGTCATGATATTCTGCATCACCAGAGGCCCTTAGGAGGATGGGACCAAGTGACTAGGAACTGAAACCCTGAGCCATAATAAATTTTTTCTCCTTTTAAGTTGTTTATCTCAGGTATTTTGTCACAGTAAAGAAAGCTAATTAACACACATGCCTATGATCCATCATAACCTACATATCCTCAACTATAATCTTTTGCTCATTCCCAAATAAATTCATTTTTCTTTAGATTTATTTTAATTTTTTTATTTAGGTTGACAGTATGTTTGTAGTCTAGAACTAAGAAAACACTACATTCCCCTTTTATAACCTCTGTAGAAACTAATCAACATTATGCCTATGGCTAACATTATTTACCTTTAAGTAAGCAGGGATATTTTCATTATATAAAACTTTGAATGCATACAGTCCTTTCTCACAAGATTAGTGAAGATTTGGATTGCTTTTGAAAAACCAGACTTCATTATAAAAGATATTGCTTCCAAATGACCTAATAGTGCAGGATCCCCTATAAATTATGATGATGATTAAATTTTATCTGTCAACTTATCTAGACTATTTTTGGTCATTTGGTCAAACACTAGTGGTTGCTGTGAAGGTATTTTATAAATATGATCTGTCTACCAGGACTTGTCTTTGTAATGTGATTAACATCTCCCATCAGTTGTCTATTTTCCATAATGTGGATTGGCCTCACTCAGTCAGTTGATGGCCTTCAGGGCAAAAACTGAGGTTTCACAGAGAAAACAGAATTGCGCCTCAAGACTTAAACACAGAAATTCTGTCTTCAATTCCATTTTTCAAGCTTGCCTTAAGGATTACAAACATGTCAGTCCCCACAATCATGTGACCCAATTCCTTAAAATAAATCTATCAAACACACAAACACATACAACTAGTTCTGTTTGAGAATCCTGATAAAGTCATTCATTCACATAACTAATGCAGGTAAAAATACCAAGAAAATGACATTTAATGATCAAGAAGTATCCTTGGGCTCCTCTATGAATATTACTCATGGTATATCAGAAGTGCTTCATAAGCCTTTGAGAATGGAAGGAAGGAGAAAGAGAGGGAGCAATTGCCATATGCAAACTGTGTCTGGAGTTTCTACTTGGATGTAGAAAGTGGTGTCTATCATCTGTAATGGCTGGCCTTCATGCTGATGAAAGTTAGTCTCTGTACCTCTTTCAGGGTTCACCATGTACCACTCATCAATGAAAAGGACTGATGAGTTGTTCTGCACAGAAGCTGAAGAAAGAGTTTTCCAAAACCATAACTATTTCTGGAGACAATGTGCCATTGATAAGAAATTATTTCAAATTGTGAAATGCATCTGTGTAAAAGAAATGCATGCGAAAACCTGCACATTCTTTTGTTAGCAACACTGAATTCAGCTAGATAATCTTTCCCATATTATTACAAAGCAAGTTGTACGCTAATTAGCAGGCTCTCCTAACAGAATGAAAGGCAGCCGATTTTCTAAATCACTTGCTTACTAATACATGATTGCAATTTAATGGACTTCTATGAATAACTTATTTTTAGGACATATGTTTTGCATGCCATTATTTTCACAAAGAGCCATTTTAAAATATAAATTGTTTTTCCTGTCCATGACAAAATTTTAAGCAAGTAGTAAATAAGAAATGTCTTCACAGGATCATGGACCTAAACATAAATGCAAAACTAAAAAATTTATTGATGAAATCTGGGAAAAATAAGTTAACCTTGTAGTAGGTAGAGGTTTCTTTAAACTCGATCTAAGCAGCATTAATAATAAAATAAAAAGTGATATATTGAACTTCATCAAAATTAAAATCTTCTGCAAACCAAAGGACACCATTAAGAAAATGTAAAGGCAAGCCACAAACTGTGATAGTATTTAAAATATATAATCCATGTGAAAGTACATGAAACTAGATGACAGAGAGCTACTACAAATCAATAATAAAAAGACAAATGTTTCAAATTTTTAAATGGCACTTGAAAATATACTTCACAAGAGAAGATTATAGATGATTGATAAGAACATGGATACATACTCAGTATCATTAGTCATCAGGACATGCAAATTAAAACTACAATAAGATACTATTAGTAACCGAGTGAAACAGCTAAAATGAAAAGACAAGCATTAACAAACATGAGTAGGCTGTGACATAATTATTTTGGGGTTTTTTTGGACTGGGAATCAAACCCAGAGGTATTTTACCACTGAACTATATCCACAGTCCTTATTTTTTATGCTGAGACAGGGTCTCACTAAGTTGCTTAAGGTCTTGCTAAGTTGCTGATGCTGGCCTCAAACTTGTGATCCTCCTATCTTAGCTTCCCAAATCACTGATATTACAGTCATGTACCACTGTGCCTGGCACAATTGGAATTCTTATACATTGCAGACAGGGGTGTAAAATGGCACAACATATTTGTAAAGGCGTTTGACACTTTCTTATAAAGTTTCCATCTAACTCCTAAGTATTTCGCTCCAAGGTATTTACCTAATAGAAATGAAGAGATATTTCCACACAAAGACTTTTATATAAATATTCATAGGAGCTCTGTTGTGGTAGCCAAAACCTGGAAACACCCAAATTTCCATCAATAACTGAGTAGATGATCAAATTGTGGTATATTTATACAGTGTTTTATTACTCAGCAATAAATGGGAACAAACTACTGATAGATGCAACAACATAAATGAATCTAAAAATCAGCATATTGCATGAACAAAGCCAGAAGTGGAAGTGTAAATATTGTATGGCTCTATTTATGTGAATTTTTTTATTTTTACAGGCTACGTTTTGATTCATTGTATATGTGGATTTTTAGAACAAAACTTCAATAGTGAAGAAATCAAGTATGTGGTAGCCTGTGGTATATGGTGTAAGAGTGGAGGATAGGATTTGACTAGATAAGGACATGAGGGAACTTTCTGGAAAGATAATAATGTTCTATATCTTGATTGAGGCAATGGGTACAAGGATGTGTACCTTTGCTAGAACTCACTGAAGTATGCTTATGATCTTTACATTGTACTGTTAATTATGCCTTAATAGAAATTACTTCTTCATAGGTTACATACATTGTCACTTCTATGATTTTCTCATTCATAAGAAATTTTATAGAATCTTTATAAGAGAATCAAAATTTAGAACATGAGTTAGATTTATTTCAAAGGTTCCAAATAAGGCCGTACCTTAAGAAATTATAGCTGAAATTGTGTGTGGAACACACCTGTGGTCCCACCCACTTGGGAGGCTGAGGCAAGAGGATTAGTAGAGCCCAGGATTTTGAGACTAGTCTGGGCAACATTGTTATGGTTTGGATGTGAGGTATCCCCCAAATGCTCATGTGTGAGACAATGCAAGAAGATTTAGAGGAGAAATGATTGTGTTAGGAGAGGCCTTAACCAAATCAGTGAATTAATCCCCTGATAGGGACTAACTGAGCAGTACCTGAAAGTGGGCAGGGTGTGGTTGGAGGAGATGGGTCACCTTTGAGGTATATATTTTGTATCTGGTGAGCAGAGCCTGTCTCTCTCTCTGCTTCGTGATCATCCTATGAGCTGCTTCCCTCCACCACACTCTTCTGCCATGATGTTCTGCCTCACCTCAAACCCTGAGAAGTAGAGCCAGCTGTGTATGGATTGAGACCTCTGAAACCATGAGCCCACAAATAAATTTTTCCTCCTCTATAAGTTGTTCTGGTCAGGTCTTTTAGTCATTGCAGTGAAAAAGCTGACTAATATAAACACAGTGAGAAAAAAATAATTTCAATCACCTGTACTACAAAAAAAAATGAGCACACATTGGGTGGGGGTTCCCATTACCATATTTTCTGTCTCCTGTCTTTAAAGCCATGACTTATATCCATGAACTTGTGTTGGAGGATAATTTAGATTATCAAAGGAGCCATTCTTATAATGGTTCGTCTATTCTGTGTTGTCATAAACATCCAATCTCAATATTTACTGGGATCCAAACTCTGGAGTCATGAGTCTATGCTTCATCTACTTCTAAGAAGTTGACCCTGATTTTTGAAAGGAAAATTCAAGGTATTGGAAATTCACCTGCTTCCCCTGTGGCCTGGACCTTAATAGAACATCTGATTCTCAGCATCCCTAGTTCCAACCTACAGATTCCAAATCCCAGTTCAGGTACTGAGTTTTTAACCCATAGACACAAGGCCTGCCCTTCTTTCTACCATCTTTCACTACTATGATATGCTTGTTCACAATGGAGGTTGAGAAATAATATTTAATAAGTGGTATGTTGATGAGAAAGCCAAATCTTTGAAAATAGTTTACAGGACTCAAAGAATAGCAGGATTTTATTGTTTTGATCTTAAAAATTAGGTTTTCATATTTTGTAAATATAGTTGAGAAAGTTCCAACTTCACATACAACTTTGGGCCACCTTGGTCATACCGGAATTTTAATACATTGAAACTTTTTTTCCTTAATTTGGTGTTTTAAAATATAAATTTTTTAAATTAATTAATTAATTTTTAAATTTTAGCTCATTGTACACAAATGGAGTACAACTATCATTTTTCTGGTTGTACACAAAGTAGAATCATACAATTTGCATATTTATACATATATATAGGATATAGATGTTTGTCTCATTCTATTATCTTTCCTTCTCTGCCCCCTCCCCACCCCTCATTTTCTTCTATACAATCCATCCCTTCTCCATTCTTCCTGAGCCTCCCCCAACCCCTGCTATGTGTCATCAACCACTTATAAGAGAGATCATTTGGCCTTTGTTTTTTGGGGATTGGCTTATTTCACTTAACATGATCTTCTCCAATTCCATCCATTTACCTGTAAATGTCATAATTTTATTATTCTTTATGGCTGAATAATATTCCATTGTGTATATATACCACAGTTATCTTGAATGGAAACTTTCTTTGAAATTCTGTACTTCCACATACACATATTCAAACATATGAGACAGTTATAGAGTTTCATAAATGAATGACTGGGTCAAGAAAATAGCAAGCTTAGCTTGGTGCAGTGGACCATGCCTGTAATCCCAGCTCCTCAGGAGGCTGAGGCAGGAGGGTCACAAGTTCAAAGTCACCTCAGTGGATTAGCAAGGCACTTAATAACTCAGGAAGACCCTGTCTCTAAATAAAATATTAAAAAGGGCTGGGGATGTAGTTTAGTGATTAAGTGCCCCTGGGTTCAATCCCTAGTAACCAAAAAAAAAAAAAAATACAGCAAGCTTTTTTATTATCTGAGAGAAATACTTTTTCAGATATATTTATTGACTCTGAGCTAACTTATTATCTAAAAATAGAAAAAGGCTTTGTGTTGATCTTCTACTCTTCTGAGTGTAGGAATCAACTTTAGTTTGGCCAAACTCAAGAAGCGCATCTTGATAGACTAAAATTCATAAAAGAAGTTTCCACAAAATTAAGTATGCATCACACTCGAAAACACTGATGTTGAAGAGAAACTTAGACACTTAAGGAAATCCTTTTGTTCCAAGCTGAAATGTAAGAGTGAAGTTCAATTTAGAGGGCTGGAACGATAATCTATTATTTTTCACCCTAGTCACTGCACTGTTAAAATGGAAGATGTAGCTAATCAATTACAACAGCTGAGGTGGAATATTGCATAGCTTGTAATCTCTGAAGCTTAAAAGAAAATCCGTTTACAAAAATTCACAGATACATCAAAATGACAAGGGGAATAAAAGTTCCTTCATTTTCAATTAACAACAGCCAGAGTTTTAGAAAGCCATAACATCCTTATTCCCCTTTTCCTTACCTCTTTTAAAGTCTTCCAATTTGACCATAAACATGCCATGAAAACAGAATTAATGGGATGTTTACAAAACAGATGTTTTCAAGTGATGCTAATAATATATTTAAACCCAAGATCTAACTTTCCGAAGGGATATAAATTACAAATGACAGAATACATGGTACACAGAATGCATTAAAAATATATAACTCAAAGCAGACAAACTCAAAGGAGATGTTGTCTAAACAGTACTTATTGGACATCTACTATATCCCAAATTTATTCTGTGGGATTAATATTTTTCACTCTTCAACTTATATACTATTTGCATAGAAGATGACAGAGAAAGAAGAGTATGCTATTGATTCCCTATCTGGAATCAATAGAAGGAAAAAGACTATTCAGAATACTATCTTCTTAGAAGTCAATAAATGATAGGAGGAATACACACCCACACATCCATACATACACACCTATATGTTGCTTCCATATCTTGGCATTGTGAATAATGCTGTAATTGACATGGGAATGTAGACATCCCTTCAGCATACTGATTTCATTTCCTCTGAATATATACCCAGAATTGGGATTTCTGGATCATACAGAAATTCTACTTTTAGTTTTCTTTTTGAACCTCTATACTGTTTTCTATAATGAAATAAAGATGGAAGTCCTGTCATTTGTGCCAACATGGATGACCCTGGAGGACATTATGCTAAATGAAATAAGTAAGTCACAGAAAGATAAGTACTGTATGATCTCATTTATATGTGGAATTTAAACAAATCAAACCCATAGAAGCAGAGTAAAAGAGTGACTACCAGAGGGTCAGAGGTAGACAGGGAAAGGGGAGATATTGTTGAAAGGATATAAAAATTCGGTTAGGGAGAGTAAGTTTTAGTGGTCTACTGTGCAGCATTGTGACTACAGTTAATAATAGTACATGGGATATATCAAACTAGCATTCACTTCAGGAACTGTGTGGAATATGTGTGCATTTATTTTGTGTATATATGTATGGATGAATGTATACATAGATAAATAGGTATTAAATATTCAATATACATAAAATTAGAAGAAAAAGAATATAGCATTATATATACTATATATGTATATGTAACCAATTGAAAGGAAATTGAGGTACTAAAATGTCCCCAGGTGCCCACCTCCAGCTGAAGGGGAGGGTGACCCCACTAGAACCTGGACCTCTGATGCATGTACAGTAGAAAGTCTTGACCTTACAATTCTGCAATGATGGAGAGCCCATATTGCTGAACCTGGTTTCATAAATCTATTCTTTCCCTATATGGCTTACTCTTTTCTCCATACTATGTAACATACACTTGATCCCAAATTTCGATAGATAAACTATAGACAGCCAAAGGAACCACCTGCATGAAAGATGAAAGCTGTAAGTTGGTGGTGATCACGTTTGAATAATGGGGCAGAAGGGGATAGCTCTTTTGTTTTCTGTACTTTTCAAATTGTCCACCTTGACCTTAGAATGGGGAAAGGAGATACTTATTTTAAATAATGAAACCAACCAAATAGCAGCAACTCAAAAGAAACATACCTACTTGGTTATTTGGTCTAGAATTAACCACTGCTTCCTTTAAAGGTGTAATCTGTGAAACACCAATTTTAAAGGAAATCTAATGTGTGCCCTCAATTTATCATCTAAAAGTTTGCTAGATGAGAAACTAGTCCATGTTTCCTTAGTTTAGAGAATGACAGCCTCTGCTACAAAAGATTATTTCTTAGAAAATGTCTTGTTCCATCTTTACAAGTCTCATTTCCCTTCAGGATTTTCAGAGAAGTCACTTTTGTGAGAAATAATAAATCAAGCTAAATAAAATATGGCCTAAAAAGGGATTTACACTTCCATTTATGAGAATGGGTAGTGACACTAGATGAATCAAAGTCACCTCATTTAATTCATGGTCCTAACAAGGATGGTTATCTGACTTCCTGGCCTCTATAATAAAAGATGTGATATAGGGATAGATTGAGAAAGTTCAGAGAAGTAGACTGCAAGACTGGTGGTGGTTGAGTAGATACAAATAAAAGCCTGTCTGACTCAGTAAAAAATAGTAGTAGCAAGAGCTACTTGACAAGTAGATGTAAATAATGTCAAACAAGATTTGTGAGGTAACATTAGACCAGACAAATAAAGTAAGTTTTTTTCTGGTTTTGTTTTCTAAAGAAGACCTGGTATATAGCTGATACCTTACAAATGTTTGTTGAATGCATATTGAATAGATAAATAACATGGAACCCTGACAAGAGATAAAGCAAAAATTGCCACACAGACATCACTGGTGCCAATGGAAAAAGTGATTTTTGGAAAGTAATTTAAAAAAAAAAAAACAGGCCTTATAAAGGCCCCAAACTTTGGAATCAGCAATTCTTAGGAATCTGATTTAAGGAAATAACCTTAAAGGAATTTTAAAGAGCCTATGCAAAAAATATTCCCAATGAATAGGCAGGAACATTGTAAATAAGTCAAATTTCCAACACAGAAAAATAAAGAAACTTGGTGGAATATTACTTAACCAGGAATATTCAATGTTCAGGACAGCCTACAAAAATATAAGAAAATGTTTTAAATTCTTTAAATGTATCTATCCATCCATCCTATACCCATATAAATATGTGTGCTCATGTATATATGCATACAGAAGCATATACAGCATGATTATAATTCTGTATTGAAAGAATAAGTATTATTTCCCATATGAATTTTACTATATTGTAACCAACTAATAATTGACGGAAAATTCCTTGTCATGGAAGTATTCCAGCTAATAAATGAAAATCCAGTGAAAGGATTAGAATAGCACACAATTCATCATCTTTGCTAAGTAACAAATTTACCCCAGCTTAAAACAACACAGTCTGTGGTTCAAAAATTTAAGAATGGCGAGGAGTTCTGTTTCAGGCTCTTTCAGAAAATACACTTGAGATACCAGGTAGGGCTGCAGGCATCTGAAGACATGACTTCCAATCTCATTCACTATGCTAGGAGCAGGAGGCCTCAGTTCCTCTCCCTGTTGTCCTGGTGGCATGACTACTGGCTCTGTTCAAAGTGAGTAGCCTGTGACAGAGGAGCTGAGGCTATACCCTAATTGTCTCATAGCCAGTTTTGTTTTATCTTGCTTCATCCACATTTTTACCCATTTTTTATCCTGCTCTCATATTATTTTGAGCTAAATCCTAAATATCCTCTCATATAAAAGCACCTTTACAAATAGAAGCATTCTTAAAAACTTGGACAAAATAAAATATAAATAAAATATTAGGCAATAGCAACAATGATGTCAATGATTCAAGAAAATGGAGTGAGGTCTGGCATTTCAAATGTCAACCTTATGGAATAAAACCACACTTTGACAAAATAATAAATTAAGTGTAACTGGGAGTCAATCAAATTGAAATGTTCTAAATGTCCTACAAATACAAATAGTCCTGGAATTCAGATGGTTGAGCTTCTGATTTCTCTACCTTGTCATGGCACAAAAGCAATGCATTCAGTAGAAACTGTCATTGAATTGTTGATTTGGATCTTTTCCTTAGTATGCAGTAAGGTCCTCTCTCATGCAACAGTGAGCCATACCTCCAAGTCAGCCACAGGAGCTTGAGGGAAAACCACTGTGACTTTACAGTGTGCTGTGGCTAAGGGATGTTTAGTAGATTAGGTGTACTGAGTGCTTTATATACTAATGATAGTTTCCACTTATGATGACTTTTTCATGATGTAACCCTATCATGAGTTGAAGAGCATCTGTGTTATTTTTTTTATTTTTATTTTTTTTTTTTTTTCTTGTGTTTTTCAGACAGGGGCTTGCTATTGCCCAGACTGATCTTGAACTCCTGTGCTCAATTGATCCTCCTGCCCCAGTCTGCCAAGTGCCTACAGGTGTGCATCACTGAGCCCAGATCTTTTGCAAATAAATGTAATGATAAGTGTGGGGAAGTGCCTCAAAAATTCAACCTAGAAAAACCATATAACTCAGCAATTTCATTGCAAAGCAGTTACATACCCAAGGTAATTTAAAACATATGTTTACCCTGAAATCTGTGTATAAACGGTTAAGCTGGTGGGTGTACTTGGGGGCCCAATATTCTACTGAGTGAACTTTGTTCCATAGGTTCTTGAATATATAATTTTTTGTTTTACATTATTGGTTTGAAGTTCACGTGGAAAGGATCACCTTGTTCCACCAATGCAAAATGCTTGTTACAGTTCCATTGCAATGCCCAACTTAAATCACTTAATTTAATGCAGCTTAGAGCTGACACCATCTTGACAAATTGGCTACAGAAGAGCTAACTCTGAACAATGCTGCTGCAGTCAGAGGGGCCGAGGTATGGATTATTTGTCAACCTGGCCATCATAAAGTCCATTAGGAGCAACAGGCCCTGAAAGCATGTAGCAAACTGACTGGAAGCCAAGCCACAATGATAGCAAGCCACCAGCAAAAAGAATGCAAGTGCCACTAATTACTAGGTATTATCTGTGTAATGCTGTCTTAAATAATTCATATTATAAGACGACTAAAATATGCTCAGATGCTTTTTGCTTGGCTTGATCAAAATACACAGCATAGTCATCAACACTGAAAATGTAGTTCAAATACATCGTTTGATTTGCATATCCTATAAGCAAGTCAATTTTGCAGCACATCACAGGAAAAGACATTAAATTTGGTTCACTTAGATACAGAAAATCTGGGAAACAGGACACTTTCCTCTGGAAAAGAATATCCTTAAAATGATCATTTACAATGAGATGTTCAAGATAAAACAACGATCAGTTTAAAAGTAGGAATAGTCTACAGAAAGAACAATTTTTTCAAAAATATATACTATGAATTTTCCTATGAAAGCATACAGATGATTCTATGAAGGCAATAGGTTGAAAAGCAAATGGCATGTTGTAAGCTGTTCATTCTCCACCTGCCAAGACCCAATCCTTTTAGCTGGCAATTTACACAGTAATCTAACAAATCGAAATGAAATAACCGTCATTTTAAGTCTCCAACAAACTCATTACTGGCACTTTCAAACTACTCTGTGCTTTTTAGAAAATACAGGAAAAAGGATGTTCAGTTTCACAGTTGATCCTTGACTGCCCTCTCAAGCCTGAATTACCAACATCAGCCATCAATCACACAAGTGTAGCACATGTTGTCTCGATTTTGCCCTCTGTGAAGATGTTTTAAGAGATGGTGGAAGAGGAAATAGGATAAGAATCCTAGAAGATGATTCCAGAAGGAATCTTAGAGAGAGTAACCCAATGCCATGCAACTTTATATGTATAAAAAAAGTGTAAGTGAGTTGGCTGGCCAAAAAACAAGCTTAAGTTTGCATTGCTGTGGACTGATTCTCTTCAAGGAAGCATAAAAGAAAAACGACCCCTCCCAGGCTCCACAGTAGGTACTAGAAGCCTGGCTTCATCAAGTTGGATGGGGAAGCCAGCCTGTAGATGGAGTGCTCAGGGTTGGAGGGAAAACTCATGAAAGGTAATACTAAGGAAGCATCAATTTGAAAGGACCCAAGAGGAAGGAAAAGCCCACTTTCAAACAGTTGTTAGGAATGGATTCTATTTCTTTTTTACTTTTAAGCTAGTTCCTGAAGAGACTCATGGAAAGCACAGGAGCTGAATTTTCTGTGGCAGTATGAGCAGGTCATTAGACAACTACTACTATTCTAGTGATGCAGAAATTGTCCATCTAAAGCAGTTCACGTGTTGTCCATGCGCATCCCAAATGCAAAGCCTATTTTAATAAAACACAAGGCATGTGGAGCAGGATACACAAGAGAAGGTAATCAAATTCCTTCATATGTACAATATAGGCACTTTGTAAAAGTGACACTCCAGGGACATGGAGTTTTCTGTCAACCACTTCGGTGTGAACCCTGAGCCACACATCTCTATACCTCTGCTGCACCATCTCAGGAGACAAAGGCCTGCACCTATGCTTGAGATTCCTCCCTGTGTGGACAGGTGATGACAGCCTGGCTCAAGATTGAAAATATGATGACACAACCACAAAAGTTAGTATTTTCACATTAGGTCTTGCAGACTGTTAGTACTTGTCATTCAATCCCTGAGAAAAACCAAGCCCAGAGGGAAGTAATATAAAAGAGTGTTTCTATTCTGGTATCCTGTTTGCAAGAAAAAAATATGATCTCATAAAATGCTGAAGTATCATGGATGAAATATGAGATATTAAGAGTTTACAGAAAAATGCAGAGGTCAAAAGCTCAGTAACTACTAAAAAGTGGTCAAGAGGGTTTGAAATCATGATTTTGCTTTTGATGTATTATTCAGGATCTAAGAAAGCAAATAGTTGGAGTTGTGGGAACATAAAGCTAGTAACTACATTTTGCAAATAAAAACTACACTATTGTTTGCCTTTTAATCCTCAAATAGTATTTTACATTATTAAATATCTTTTCTCCCAAGATATTAAGTGAGTTTATATAATCTAAAAAGTAATCAAGTAAAATAATAGTTGTTCCTTCATGCATGGCTGTCAAGTAATAAATAGATTCAAAGCATGGTGCTTGATGTTATTCATACTGAATGATGGCAACACAAAAGTGAGTACAAGTTCACTATGTTTCCATTCTTGTATTTCTCAAGTTAGTTTCAGATACTTTATGTGGGTACTATCAGAGATATGAGACTTGGGTAGATTCTCTGCAAATATAACTGCTAAGTAGTTTGTTCTCACCATCAATTTATTTCCCCTCCCCTTCAATCTGTGATGGCTCTGTGACTTACTTTGACAGCAACATATGGCAAAATAGGCATGGAAACTTCTGCTTTTGCTCTTGGAACCCTATGTCACCCTGTGAGGAGTTTGTCTTCCTTGCTGGAGAGGGAAGCATTCCAGTCCCCGACACATAAGACATGGTGACAGTCTTTGAACAAAGACATCTTGGAGGCCATAGTCCCAAATGAGATCCCAGTTATATGTGTCCACAGGAATGACCAGAGCCAACACAATATGGAATAGTCTATGCAACCAACAAGGTAGTGAGAATAAATCATTGTTACTTTAAAATACAAAGTTCTGTCACTTATGCAGTAACAAATGAATTCAACTTAAGGTTTTAATGTTCCATTTAATATTTCAAAAACTTTCTTTAGGATACTTAACTTCAAAATAGTCCTAAAACAAGACAACTCCATCATCTTCTTTTATCTTAAGAAACATCATTCTGTTCAGATGGCAGTGTGAGCAGATTGGATGAAAATTTCCTCTCATAAACTACATATGAGACACAGAAAATCATCTCAAAAAGAGCCAAATCATTTGGCAACAACAAAAAGATATAAAATACAACCTAAATTCTGGGGGGATGTTTTTAAAATTCATATCTCAGTGGTCAGGGCTTTCAGAATCTCATCTTTAAATAAAACATTTTCCTCCAATCTACTTGTTTTATTTAAACAGCAAATGGGTCAGGAGAATGACTTCATGAAAATCAAAAACACATTTTTGAATCTGAGTTGGCTCATGACAGGTGACTCATAATTAACTAGTAATATAAGACCAAAGTTGATAAACATTCCCAGGGGGTTAAAAAAAAGAAGAAAATAGCTAAACAGATGAAAACAATGAGAAAGAATTGATACAAACAGGGGAATAAAAGTTCCCTTGGAGTCAGAGACACTTGGAGCCAATTAGATTTACTTTAGGGTATTGAAAGGGAGACTCAGGTAAATGTAGTTAAATTTTATTTAAAGAAAACAAGCAACTTAAAATGATCACTGAAATGCACTTTCCTAGAAAAGGAGACTAAAATGGCACAGCTGCTATGGAAAATAGTATGAAGATTCCTCAAAAAATGAAGAGAATTACCATATCATCCAGCAATCCCACATCTGAGTATGTATCCCCCTCCCCAAAAGTAAGGCAGATTCTCAAGACATATATACACACTCATATTCACTGCAGCATTTCTCCCAATAGTCAAGACTTGGAAGCAACCTATATATCAACAGATGAACTAATGAACAAAATATTGCAAGATCATACAATGGAATATTATTCAGCCCTAAAAATGAAGGAAATTCTGATACATGCTACAACATGGATGAACCTTGAAGACATACCAGATGAAATTATCCACGCATAAAAAAGAACAAATACTGTATGATTCCACTTATTCCTAGCATAGTCAAATTCAGAGACAAAAAGCAGAATGGTAGTTGCAGGCACTGGATTGGGGCGTGAAGGGAATGGGAGTTGTCCAATGTGTACAAAATTTCAGTTTCACACGGTGAAAATATTCTAGAGATCGTCAACACAATGTGAACATACTTCACACCTCTGAATTATATGCTTAAAATGGTTAAGATAATGAATGTTATATTTATTAATAATAAATATATATATAATTTTTAAATGAAAGCTATAAAATTAAAAACCTGCCTTAGAAAACTAGAAGGGAAAAGTTCAAAATGATTATGGTGACTAGCTATGGCAAGGGCATAATGGATGATTTTTTAATTCTCTTTTTATTTGTATTTCCTATGAATGTGCCTTTTAGTTTTTAGGGGTTTTCTTAACTGAAAATATTAGTTTATAATAATTAAAAAGAAAGGAGGTAAATTGGTTCAAAAATAATTATCTTACCACTTTTAGAAAAAGGTTTTTAAGTCTAAGTAGGATACAGTAATAATTAAAGCATAAAAAGAAATGAATTAGAAAACAAAATTGTAGCACTGTTTATAAATCCAAGACAAAATTCCCTCAAAAAACATAACAAAAGAACACTCTTGCCAAATATAATCAATAGGAGGAAAGTGCCCAATAGTTTATAATTTATAAATAAATATAATTAAATAAATTATGAGAGCTAAAATAGATAACAGCTACTGAAAAAAATTTTGAAACTAAGAAATTACAAGGCAGGAACAATTGTAATATATTTGAAAATGCAGGTCATGTTTGCCAAATTTTATCTGCAAAGGGTCACATAGTAAATATTTTCAGCTTTGCAGGCTATGCAGTCTCTGTAGCAGCTACTCAATCTCTGCCACTTTAATATGAAAGTAAACATGGACGGTATATAAATAAAGGGGTATGGCCATGTTCCAATAAAACTTTGTTGAATAAAGCAGGCATTGGGCCAGATTTGTCCCATTGGTCATAGGCTGCAGGTGAAATGTCAGAGGCCAGGTCCCTGTTCTCTCTTTTTTTCCTTTCTCCTAAAAGTTGGACTTTCCATCATGGTGATAATTTTTACCAATTCAATACAGAACCACACCTATTTTCTTTTTTTCCTGGATCACTGACATCTCTTTATCTATAGCATTCCTAATTAGATATCACTAAGCAAACACTTTCAGATACTGGATCCTCTGAATTAACAGTTATTGACCTTCAACATTTTTTAGTATTTTGTACTAAAAAAACTAAAGTTTCTTAAATCCTAGAAGGCAAACAAAGGGAAAATTAAAAGTACATCTTAACCTACTAGTACTAACAAGAAATCTATTCTCAGGAAATTTCTCAGACCCACTCCTTGATAAAAGGAAAGATAAAGACTGAGAAACTGTCATCCTAAAAGCTTTTGGGCATGGGAACCAAGGTTTCAGGTCTTGAAGAAAGTAATTAGAATAGGGAACTCCAGCCAAAGCTCAGAGAAATCACAATTTCATAAACAATGACTTCTCTTTGACATAGCTGCCTAGTGCAGTTACCCCAACACAGATTGTACATTCCCCTTTAGGTACCATAAAAAAATAGGGCTGGGACCCAGTGCAGCGTCCCTCACCTCTTACTTCCAGCTACTGGTGAGGTTGAGGCAGGAAGATCACAAGTTCAAGGTCAGCCTGTGCAAATTACTGAGACTCTGCCTCAAATTTTCAAAACAAGGCTGGGGACATAGCTCCTTGGTAGGATGTCCCCCGGGTTCAATATTGCTGAATAAAGGGGGTGGGGGAGACCAAGTAGGGGGCCATTTGAGGAGGAAGAGGAGCAGGAGGAAAGAGGGGGATGTAGCTCAGCAGTACAGTGCTTGCCTAGAACACTGGAGGCCCTGGGCTAATTCCCCAGTACAAAAAATAATAAAAAAGAAAAAATAATCACAAGACTGAGCATGATGGTACATGCCTGTAATCCCAGAAATTTGGGATACTGAGGCAAGAGGATCACAAGTTGAAAGCCAGCATAAGCAACTTAGTGAGAACCTGTCTCAAAATAAAAAATAAGGGCAGGATATGTGGATCAGTGGTGAGGTGCCCCCTGGTTCAATTATAATGCTTATGACATATATGTATATATATATATATA
>JAJEJO010052438.1:28196-126407 GCA_020662805.1 Glaucomys volans
CCTTGTTATAAGAGAAATGCAAATCAAAACCACCTTAAGATTTCATCTTACCCCAATTAGAATGTCTTTTATTAAGAATACAGGCAACAACAGGTGTTGGCAAGGATGTGGGGAAAAGGGTACACTCATACATTGCTGGTGGGAGTGTAAGTTGGTGCAGCCACTCTGGAAAGTGGTATGGAGATTCCTTAGAAAACTTGGAATGGATCCACCATTTGACCCAGCTATCCCACTCCTTGGCCTATACCCAAAGGACTTGAAATCAGATTACTACAGTGATGCAGCCACATCAATGTTCATAGCTGCTCAATTCACAATAGCTAGATTATGGAACCAACCTAGATGCCCTTCAATAGATGAATGGATAAAGAAACTGCCAGGTTATTCTGACAGCAACCTGTTTGGAGGTAGCATTTGGGAAGTGCAGGATATTACAGTTAAATGTAAAAATGGATAAAAGATGAGGGTTAGTTAATTAACAACTGTAGTAGAGAGGTCTAACTCACAAATATTAGTGTGAAAAACAATTTAACAAGTGTATTCCAGACTTTAACCATGTTTATACATGCTGATACCTATGGAAGAGGATTACTAACCTGCTGCGAGGACCCGTTTTCAATAAGACCTCAGGGTAAGGTTCACATCTGAGGAAGGAGGTGTGTCTCAGTTATTAAGTGACCCTGGGTCACGTCTGAGGAAGGGGTGCCTCCCAGCCATTGCTGGTATCACCCATCAGGCCCCAGATAGACACTTCTGGATTTGCTGAAAGGCATAAGTGACAATCAGTTTCTACGTGCCTGAGTGAGGATCCGGTACAGGAAAACAAGCCAAACATGATGAAGCCCCTCTTACCATTCTGTCTTGCCTCTCGGTGACCCCTACTGGTAGAAAATAATGGGAAGCAAGGGGGCAAAGGGAAACTCTGATTTGCAGTCGTTTCTCGGAAAAAAACAGAGCACTTCAGTTCTAGATTGGAAGCTGCATGATAATCACTCAAAGACTGGCAACACCTGAAACCTCTTTAAAATTTCCCTCAAGTGTGCAAAATATTCCAGCTATTTAAAGTGCTAGAACCTTGATTCAAAAAATCTTAAAGGACAGAGCTAAGAAACTACCCTCAGATATTCCTTTTAGAGAGATTTCTGGAAGTTAGCATGTTTTTACTTCTTTAATATTATTGTTTTATTATTTTTCATGAATCTGGCTTGAGAGTTTTCAGGACGATTATTTCATTTTCCAATAGTTTTAATTCTCATTTTTTTTCTGTACAAAATTCATGATATAGTATTACTTCTGCAACTCATATTTTCTTGGTACTGGGGATTGAACCTAGGGTCACTTAAGGACTGAGACACATCCCCAGTCCTTTTCTTTCTATTTTTGACACTGGGTCTTGCTACATTGCCTAGGGTGTTACTAAGTTGCTGAGGCTGACCTCAAACTTGCAATCTTCCTGCCTCAGCCTCTGGAGTCACTGAGATTCAGGTGCGCACCATGCCTGGTAAACAGCCTGGCAATTCTTACCTAAGGTCATAAGAATTTAAAAGTAAGAGCATCTATATTATAGGGCATCTATAATGCAACCTGCCATAAACAAATAAAAACAAGTCAGGGAGCTCTCAGATATTTAAAGTGATTTGAAAGCAATTGGATGATATTGACATCATCCTGTTATGTTCAGCTTTTCTATGCTAAACCCAAAGGGCAAAGTATTCCCACATTTTTTTTCTACTGGAGATTGAACCCAGCAGCACTTACCACTGAGCCACATCTTCAGCCCCTTTTATCTTTTGAGATGGGGTCTGGCTAAGTTGTTCAGG
This sequence comes from Glaucomys volans, assembly GCA_020662805.1. Lineage (NCBI taxonomy): Eukaryota > Metazoa > Chordata > Mammalia > Rodentia > Sciuridae > Glaucomys > Glaucomys volans. The sequence continues at coordinate 30,017 of JAJEJO010052438.1, forward strand.
GTCTCACTAAGTTGCTTAGGGCCTCAAACTTGGGATCTTCCTGCTTCAGCCTCCCAAGTTTCTGGGATTAGAGGCATGCACCACCACACCCAGCAATGGCACACAACTTCTCTGGGAATGTTAATTTATTAAGAGGTCATGTTTCTTGCGTACTAATTCACTTTTGACAGGAGATATGTAAAATTGAAGAGCACTTAACTACCTATAGCTTAAGCAACAAAAGTAATTTTCTCCTGTTTCCAGCAGGCAAATCATTTGTTCTTACCATGACCATGTTTGCCGTACCATAACTTGGCATGGTAAAATACTTTTTTAAGAACTTGACTTATCCATTGAGAAAAATAAAATAATAAATCTGAGACCTCTTATAAATGATCTAATGTGGTGTGTTTTCCCTGTTCGGCACAATATTTGAAATAGTCCTTAGATGACAACTCCTTCTTTTCATAATATCGTTAATAGTTATCTGGAAACCAATAAGTAAGCAAAGTAGCAGACTTTCATCTCCCACTCTGCTTTTTACCACTGTAAACTTACTATTGTTTTTGTTTTCTGATTTCTGGGGGAACACCAAATAACCACACCCAATAGCTCATAAAATACTGAGGGATATGGGGGAGATGAAGAAACTTGGAGAATGTTTCAAAGAAATTTCAAGTTTTCATCAGATTTTTCTTTTACCTTACCTTTGTGTGGTTTGAATCATTCCCACAAGACAACCACCCTGAAACTTAATACCCCAAAACTTATAAATCTGGGCCATTTTCTAATGAGTAACTAAAAAATGTAAAAAAAAAAAAAAGCAATGTCTGACCATCCAGAAATGCTATTCGATCTTTTCAGACTTATTAGTAAAAGTGGGACATGGAAGCCATCTAACGGACCAACAATGTGAAGTCATTAATACAGGTTATTATATACCTGCAACACACTTCATAAAGCAATCACAAAGATCATGCTAAATGTATGTACCTGTAAAACCATGTTTATGTATATGTTATGCATATATATACATACAGATGTATGTTTGTATAATATATGTATATAAAAATATGATGAGTAAAAATTCCAGATGCACAATAAGAGTATAACACTTATCAAACTACGGATATTATTGTCTCTGGGGGAAGGGCAGGGAATTGAGACTCAGATAATGGTTAAAGGGAACATTAGCCAAATACAAAATGTATTTTTTTCCTTTTTATAACAGTGGCTGAAAATAAATAGTAAAAAATAGTAGTCGTCTGCAAATTTAACCCCCTCAAACTTCATGCTAGCTATAAAACTCCAGAAATGGAGTCCTGTCTCTATCCATTTTCTTCCTTATTATCTGAGCAGTAGCAATGGCTGGCATATGCTCCCTTGAGTATCTGATGGCTTTTGAACATGTCAAATTTTCAGCCATTTCAGCCAAGGCAATAGAGTTTGAGCTTTTCCATAGACAGGGCATAAAGCATAAGAACCATGAAAAGTACAATGTGATGTTAGCTGCTGCTACATAACAAACCACCCCCAAATGCAGAGGCTTAAAACAACAAGCATTTACTATTGATCAACAGCATATGGTCACCTAAGTGTTAAAATGGTCTTGACTTGGCTGATCTTTGCTGGTTCAGATATGCACCTGTTATAGCCTGGTAGGTAGATTGAAGTTGGCTGAAAATGGATTCTTTCACATGTTGGCCAGTAAGCTGGTTATTGGCTGGGGTGATAAGAAAAGTCAGGTCATGTAGCTCATATCACCCAGCAGGTTAATCCAGACTTGCTCACATCTCAGAAAGGTTCCAAAGGAGATAACAGAAGTGAGAACTTCTGCCACATTTTCTTGCAAGTCACAAAGTCAACAAAACTTAAGGAAAATGGTCGTTACTTCTTTATTACAGGTACTTCAGACTCACGTTTCAAATGTTAGGGAATTGGGTGAAAGTGGGGGTGGGGGTGATATAAAAGATTTAGAAACATTTTCATCTCCCACACCATACATTATAATTTAGATGTGAGGTGTCCCCCAAAAGCTCACATGTGAGACAATGTAAGAAGATGCAGAGAAATGATTGGGTGGTGAGAGTCTTAACCCAATCAGTGAATTGATCTCCTGATAGGGATTAACAAAGTGGTAACTGAAGGTGAGTAGTGTGTGGCTGGAAGAGATGAGGCACTGGGAATGTGGCTGTGTGGTAGATATTTTGTATCTGCTGAGTGGAGTCTCTCTCTCTGCTTTCTGATCATCATGTGAGCCACTTCCCTTTGCTTCACTCTTCTGCCATGATGTTCTGCCTTACCTTGAGCCCTGAGGAATGGAGCCAGCTATTTATGAATTGAGCCTCTGAGACCATGAGCCCTCAAATAAACTTCCTTCTCTACAGTTGTTCTGGTTGGGTCTTTTAGTCACAACAACAAAAAAAGCTGACTAAAATGCCACTGCTTCTTGTGGACCACCAAACTGACAAAGATTTCCAATGCTGTGATCAGTTAGTTAAGCTTTATGTACTAGAAAATATAAAAGATGAGGTGAAATATCATATATCAAAAAAGAAACTTACTAGGCTCTCCCTCCAATAGAGTGTTTTGAATTTTTGACTATTTTATGTATTGTACTAGCACATTTAAATAGCCTTCATCCTGTGACACTAATAGGTATGTTGCCATACAGCTCACAAATCATCTTACACAAAATTATTTCACAGATACTAATGGAAAACTAATAGAAGATAGTGACCTGAAATTGTCTCAAAAGTCACCTCTACAATAGTGAAGATTGAGCAGTAAATATAGCCTGCTGGCTGGTGTAATTTACCTTGTGCCAAAGCATATCTCCACAATGACTTATTAAATCATCCCAGTGAAAGTTATAAATCTAAGTGGGAAAAGTACAAATCAATAGAAAAATACAGTTAAGCACTTTACTTCCTAAGATTTTCATGACCTTCTGGAAGGATGAAGATTGATGTTGCAAAGAACTTTTAAAATACAAAGACTTGTAAAAATTAAATGGCTCTGGTTTGCACTATTCTTAACAATTCATTTTATTTTCCTGTCACTAACCTCTTTGTTTATTAACCTTTTTTGCTTATATAATAGTATCACTATATACTTATTTCTTGTGTCCTGTTTGCTATGAAGAAGAATTTGAAAGTCAAGTAAGTTTGAACATTTGTCAGTCTGATATTTGTTTGCAAAGGAAACTGTATAAAGGCACAGACAGCACTGGGATTTTTGGCATTCATATGAAGTGTGAACTTGAAGAACTTTGGTCTTCCTCAGACAATGATGCATGAAAGAAGCCACACTGGATTATTGGATTAAATAGCCTTTAACATTGCCCAAAATGGTTTTTCATGGTGTATTTTCCTTGAATTTTATGCATAACCAAGTATCTAGATCCCATCTTTTAAAGTTGAGATATGAAATCACATACCAGAGTGAGGACCCAGGCCCATCCACCCCTGAGCTTCAGGACACAGTACCCGCCCACTGGCATGGACTCATCACCCCTACTGTGGCTCCCCATCTACCAACACATTCAGAAGCCTGTGCAGGCATCTTGGATTAGTCCTGAAAACGAAGCCACCATCTTTCGGTGGGGCAGCTCCCATCCTGAGACACCTGCTGTAGACTACAATCTCATTGCGAGGTACCTCTCATGCATCAGGCTACTGAAGACTGGGAGTTTTGAATAGCATATGACATGTATATTGTAGGTTTTTAAATTTTAGCTTTTTATTTTTTTATTCTTTTATTTTTCTCACTCTATTTTCCTGTTACATACCTATTTCCTCGGTGTCTCTTTCTCCCTTTTCTCATACTAACAACCAATTTCTTTTGATCCTACTTTCACTCATCCTATGATCTAGTATATCTGTATACTCTCTTCTAATCCCATTAACTATTACATCCTACATCTCTCCCCATCCTCCTTGTCCACCATTAGAAATAGTAGATCTCATTGCACACCTATTGGTCATACTGTAGATAATAATCAAACTCAACCTCTCTGTTTATTATGACAATACTGTTAAGGTGTCATAGGGGCTATTGGGTTTAAGGCTGCATATTGTTTGTCTTGGGTGCTGTTAATATTGATCTCCCCCTTAAAGGTGAGGTATTGGAAACCTGCAGGGACACTATAAACCTTTAAGGGGGAAACTGCAATACCTCAGAACCACACTGCTAGGGGGAAGATACACAAACAACATGAAAAAACAAGGGAGGAAAGTACCCCCAAACAAACCAAGATGCTACATTAATAGAACCCAATTATAGCACAGTAGAAGAAATGTCAGAAAAGGAGTTCAGAATTTACATAATAAAAATGATCTATGAAGTAAAGGATGAGATAGTAGAGCAAATGCAGGCCGTGTATAATCACTCCAATAAACAGTTAAAAGAGCAAATGCAGGAAACAAGATTATTTCAATAAAAAGATAGAAATTCTGAAAAAAAACAGATATCCTTGAAATTAAGGAAACAATAAACCAAATTAAAAACTCAATAGAAAGCATCAACAACAGACTAGATCATTTGGAAGACAGAGCCTCTCAGACAATGAAGAAAAAATATTTAATCTTGAAAATAATGTTGACCAAACAGATAATATGGTAATAAATTATGAACAGAATCTCCAAGAATTTGGGGATAACATGAAAAGACCAAATTTATGAATTATTGGGATTGAGGAAGGCACAGAAATACAAACCAAAGGAATGAACAGCCTATTTGATGAAATAATATCAGAAAATTTTCCAAACCTGAACAATGAAATGGAAAATCAAATAAAAGAGGTTTACAGGGCAGCAAATGTGCAAAATTATGACAGACCCACACCAAGGCAAATTATAATGAAAATTCCCAACATACAAAATAAAGATAGAGTTTTAAAGGCTGGGAGATAAAAGCATCAGACTACATATGGGGGAAACCAATACAGATATCAGCAGATTTCTCAGCCCAGACCCTCAAAGCTAGGAGGGCCTGGAACAACATCTTTCAAGCCCTGAAAGAACATGGATGCCATCCAAAAATCTTAAACCCAGCAAAACTAACCTTCAGATTTGATGACAAAATAAAATCCTACCATGATACGCAAAAGTTAAAAGAATTTGCAAATAGAAAGCCTGCACTACAGAACATTCTCTGAAAAATATTCCGTGAGGAGGAAGTGAAAAGTAACAGTGTAAGTCAGCAAAGGGAGGAATTACCCTAAAGGAAAAGTCAATCAAAGGAGAAACCAAGTGAAGTTAAAAACCAAAAACAAGCCAAAATGACCAGAAATACAAATCATATCTCAATAATAATCCTGAATGTAAATGGCCGAAACTCATTAATCAAAAGACATAGACTGACAGACTGGATTAAAAAAACAACAACAACAATAAAGAGGCTGAGGATATAGCTCAGTTGGTAGAGTGCCTGCCTCACAAGCACAAGGCCCTGGGTTCAATCACCAGCACTGCCAAAAAAAAAAAAAGAAAGAAAAAAACCAACAATATGGTACCTTCAAGGGATTCACCTCATACAAAAAGACATTCAAAGAATAAAGGTGAAAGGATGGGGAAAAGCATACCATGCACAAGGTCTCAGTAACAAAAAGCAGGAGTTTCCATCCTCATATCAGATAAAGTGGACTTTAATCCATAGTTACTCAGAATGGTAAGGAAGGACATTTCATACCTCTTAAGGGAACCATCAATCAACAAGACATAATGATCATAAATATTTATGCCCCAAACAATGGTGCATCCATGTGCATCAAACAAATCCTTCTTAATTCCCAGAACCAAATAGACCACAACACAATAATACTCGGTGATTTCAACACACCTCTCTCACAACTTCATAGGTCTTCCAAACAAAAACTGAACAAATAAACCATAGAACTCAATAATACAATCAATAATTTAGACTTAACAGACATATATAGAATATTCCATCCATCAATGAGCAAATATACTTTTTTCTCAGCAGCACATGGATCCTTATGTAAAACAGACCATATGTTACGCCACAATACAATTCTTAGTAAATGCAAAATAAATAGAGATACTACCTTGTATTCTATCAGATCATAGTGGAATAAAATTAGAAATCGATGATTAAAAAAACGGAAACTACTACAACACCTGGAGACTAAATAATATGCTATTGAATGAAGCATGGATAGCAGAAGACATCAGGGAGGAGATAAAAAAATTCTTAGAAGCAAATGAGTACAAAAATACAACATATCAAAATCTCTGGACACTATGAAAGCAGTACTAAGAGAAAAATTCATTGCATGGAGCACATTCAATAAAAGAAGAAAAAGTTAACAAATAAAAGATCCAACATTACAGCTCAAAGACCTAGGAAAAGAAGAACAAATCAACACTAAAAGTAGTAGAAGACAGGAAATAATTAAAATCAGAGATGAAATCAATGAAATTGAAACAAAATAAACAATTCAAAAAATTGACAAAACAATAAGTTGGTTCTTTGAAAAGCTTGATAAGCCACACTAATGAAGAGGAGAGAGAAAACTCAAATTACTAAAATTCGTGATGAGAAAGGAAATATCATGACAGACACCATTTAAATACAAAACATAATTAGAAACTATTTTGAAAATCTATACTCCAAAAAATTAGAAAATCTCAAAGACATCAACAGATTTCTAGACTCACATGATCCTCACAAACTGAATCAGGAGGACATACACAATTTAAACAGATCAATTTCAAGCAATGAAATAGAAGAAGCCATTAAAATCCTATGAACCAAGAAAAGCCTGGGACCAGAGGATTCTAAGCTCGGATCTTCAAGACCTTCAAAGAAGAACTAATACCAATACTCCTCAAAGTATTCCATGAAATAGAAAAGGAGGGAACCCTTCCAAATTCATTCTATGAAGCTAGTATCACTCTAATATCAAAACCAGACAAAGACTCATCAATGAAAGAAAACTTCAGACCAATATCCCTGATGAACATTGATGCAAAAATCCTTAACAAAATTCTGGCAAAATATACAAAAACATATTAAAAAGACAGTGCACCATGATCAAGTAGGGTTCATCTCAGGGATACAAGGTTGTTACAACTTATGGAAATCAATAAATGTAATTCATCACATCAAAAGTCTTAAAGTTAAAAATCATATGATCATTTCAATAGATGCAGGAAAAGCATTTGATAAAATACAGCACCCCTTCATGTTCAAAACACTAGAAAAAATAGGGATAGAAGGAACATTGTAAAGGCTATCTATGGTAAGCCCATGGCCAACATCATTGTAAATGGAGAAAAACTGAAAGCATTTCCCCTAAAAATCTGGAACAAGATAGGGATGCCTTATTGCACCACTTCTATTCAACATCTTCCTTGACACACTAGCCACAGCAATTAGACAGACCAAAGGAATATGAATAGAAAAAGAAGGACTCAACGTATCACTCTTTGCTGACTACATAATTCTATATTTAGAGGATCCAAAAAACTCCACCAGAAAACTCCTAGAACTAATAAATGAATTCAGCAAAGTGCCAGAATATAAAATCAGCATGCACAAATCTAATGCATTTCTATTCATAAGTGATGAATCCTCTGAAAGAAATTAGGAAATCTACTCCATTCACAATGGCCCCAAAATAAAATAAAATACTTGGGAATCAATTTAACAAGAGGTGAAAGATCCCTACAATGACAAACTACAGAGCACTATAGAAAGAAATTAAAAAGAACCTTAGAGGATGGAAAGATATCCCATGATCTTAGATAAGCAGAATTAATATTGTCAAAATGGTCATACTACCAAAAGCACTGTATAGATTCAACACAATCCTAATTAAAATCCCAATGACATACCTCATAGAAATAGAGAAGGCAATCTTGAAATTCATTTGGAATACTAAGAGACCCAGAAGGGCCAAAGCAATCCTGAGCAGGAAGATTGATGCAGGAGGTATCACAATAACAGACCTTAAACTATACTACAGAGCAATAGTTAAAAAAACAGCATGGTATTGGCATCAAAATAGGCAGGTAGATCAATGCTACAGAGACAAACCCACATAAATACAGTTACCTTGTACTAGACAAAGGTGCCAAAAACATACAGTGGAGAAAAGATAACCTCTTCAACAAATGGTGCTGGGAAAACTGGAAGTCCATATGCAGCAAAATGAAACTAAACCCATATCTCTCGCCCAGTACAAAACTCAACTCAAAATGGATCAAGGACCTAGGAATTAGACCAGAGACCCTGCACCTAATAGAAGAAAAAGTAAGTCCAAATCTTCATCATGTTGACTTAGGACCAGAATTTCTTAACAAGACTCCTAGAGTGCAAGAAATGAAAGCAAGAATGAATAAATGGGATGGATTCAAACTAAAACAGCTTTTTTGCAGCAAAGGAAACAATCAATAATGTGAAAAGAGAGCCTACAGAGTGGGAGAAAATCTTTTCCACACACACTTCAGAGCACTGATCTCCAAAATTTATAAAGAACTTACAAAACTTTACTCCAAAAATGCAAAGAACCCAATCAATAAATGGGTTAAGGAACTGGGCAGACACTCCACAGAAGACATACAGGTGATCAACAAATATATGAAAAAGTGCTCATCATCTCTAGTAATTAGAAAATGCAAATAAAAAACACTCTAAGATTTCATCTCACTCCAATTAGTGTGGCTATTATCAAGAATACAAGTAATAATAGGTACTGGCGAGGATGTGGGAAAAAAGGAACACTCATACATTGATGGTGGAGTTTCAAATTGGTGCGGCCACTCTGGAAAGCAGTATGAAGGTTCCTTAGGAAACTTAGAATGGACCCACCATTTGACCCAGCCATCCCACTGCTCGGTTTACAGCCAAAGGACTTAAAATCAACATACTATAGTGACACAGTCACATCCATGTTTATAGCAGTTCAATTCAACTAGATTGTGGAACCAACCTAGATGCCCTTCAGTAGATGAATGGATAAAGAAAATGTGCTACATATACACAATGGAGTATTACTCAGCCATAATGAAGAATGAAATTATGGCATTTGCTGGTAAATGGATGGAGCTGGAGAATAACATGCTAAGTGAAATAAGCCAATCCCGAAAAACCAAAAGCCAAATGTTTTCTCTGATAAGTGGATGATGATACATAACAGGGTGGGGGGATGAAGTAAGGGAAGAATGGAGGAACATTGGATTTCGTAGAGGGAATTGAGAGGTGGGGAGGGGGCAGGAGGAAGGAAAGATAATGAAATGTGAAAAACATCATCACCCTATGTACATGTGATTACACAGATGGTGTGACTCTACATTGTGTACAATCAGAGAAATTAAAAGTTATACCCCATTTGTGTGCAATGAATCAAAAAATAAAATAAAATAAATAAATAAAATAAAGTCACATACCATAAAATTTATCCTTTAAGAATGAAATCAACCAAATAGTGTTATGTACATGCATGAACATATAATGAATTCCATTTTTACATATAATTATAGTGTACCAATTAAAAAAATAAATGGAAGGAAGACCAGTAGAGTAGAAGAAAGGGATCAGTGGGAGGAAGGAGGGGAAGTAAATGGGGGAAATACTGGGGAATGATATGTGGTAAATTGTGTGCATGTATAACTATGTCCCAATGAATGGCACTGTTATGTATAGTTATAATGCACTAATAAAAGCAATAAAAATAAAAATATATACTGAAAATAAAGAAACAAAGAAAAGTCAATATGTATATTTATGATCCAAAAAATTCACCATTTAAAAGCATACAATTCAGTGATTTATAGAATATTCAGAGTAGTACAATAGTCACTACTGTCTAATTCCAGAATTTCCCATCATCTCCAAAAGAAACCACATATTCATTAGTAGTTAGTCTCAATTCCCACCTCCCATCATCCTCTGACAACCACTAATCTACTGTCTATCTCAATGGATTTGCCTGGTTGGAGCACTTCCTTCAATTGGAATCACATAATATGTGACCTTTAGTTTCTGGCTTTTCCCAGATCCCTTCTGATTAGTGAAAGAACATATGAAGCCAATGTTACTAACTCTTGACATATTCTTGCCCTTTTCCCACCCACCCAGGGGCTGGATTCAGCCTAGCAACCCATGTCCACAAGAGCTCAAAAGAATGACCACATCTTCCCAAGCACTCAGTGAATGGTTGATATTTGGGCAGAGATGAAGTACAGGCTTATGCAGCATGTGGTCCAGTACAAATGCCCCCAAGTCCTCTTTCAAGCTTTCTCTGTTTTGGCAACATGTTGTTGTTCATTGCTTTTCTTTCCTTTCCTCCTCAGAAATCTCTGCCATCCCCTTAATAGTTCAACTTCCTCCCTAGTTCCTTCTCTAAGTCCTTCCTTTGCAGATCTCATTTAACAAAAGGAAGCAAAGGCCTGTTGTGGGTCACAGCCCATACCACACTGTTCCTCAAGGTCCTCTTTGTAGCTTTCCTTTTGTCTCATCCCATACACATTCCAGAGCAGGAGTCTAGTCAGTTACTGTAGGGCCTGAAGTCTCTATTATCAGGGATTTCTTTTAAGAGAACACTAAATTACAACTACGAAAATGAGGTTTTGGAAAATGTCTATTCAAGCAAGCAAGTGACCCTGAACTTTAACTTCATCAGTTCCACTATAATTATACCTCTGTTCTAAAGTCAATACCACTCATTGTTGGGTCATCTGAGCAACACAAATGTCTGCTTGCCTCACCAGGCTACAATTCTGTGGTAGATAGAATAATGGTCCCCCAAAGATGTCCACATTCTAATCCCCAGAACCTGTGAATATGCTACTGAGACAAAAAAATTTGAGGATACAGAGAGAACACTTAGTCTTAAAAGAGAAAAAAATGCCCATAAACCCTTGGAATGCTGAACAACTCAGCCTGTATCCTTATGTCCATTCATCTGCCCGTTCGCTGATGAAAAAGCAACCAAACTGCAAGATAACCACACGACATTGGAAGGCACCACTCCTTTATGGAGTATATGCATTAAAGGCTTTGGTAACCAAGAAATGACCCTAGTCTCATTATGCACACCCTCTGAGTGGAGATTTGAGATGCTAATGAGGCATGTGTTGAAGGAAGCAGCAGGTTTAGAATATGCATAAGCCATGTGCAAGTGCAAGGGATACTGACATGAAATTGCATAACTCTGCCCTGACTCTACCTCTAGTTCAGGTCACTAGCTACTGTCCCTTTATAAAAGTTAAAATCTCAAAGATGAGAAGACTCTCTCTGTCAGAATCCCCACCCCCCCATTCACCAGTCAGTGGTTTTTTTTTACCCTTATAATAAATCTCTTGCTCTGGTATTCACATCTGATACATCCTTAAATTCTTTTCTGAGACATGGTCAAGAACCTGGAAGGTGCAAGTAGAGGTCTTCTCTGCTTCTGGAGACCTCCTTGGACCCCCATATGGTGACATTAACTCACATGGCAGAAAGAACAATGCAGATAAGAAGCAGAGACCCTTTCTTAGCTTTAGTCACAGACAGACAAAAGGCATCACGAAAAGAGACTCAGCCCAAAATTGCTGACTTTGATCATGAAGAAAAGGGCCACTAGCAAAGGAAAGCACACAGCCTGTAGAAACTGGATAAGATAAGGACACAGATTCTCCCCCAGAGCATCTAGAAGGAACACAGCTTTCTGCCATCTTGATCTTAGCCTGGTAGGAACTGTTGAAATTCTGCAAGTCTACAAGTGCAAGGCAATAAAGTTGTGTTAGATTAAGTCACTGAATTTATGGTGATCCATTATAGCAGCAGTAGAAAATTAATATTAATTCCAAAATGTAATGTGTTATGATTTGAGCATGATCGAACAAGATTCTTATCTCTGTACACACCTACCCTAATGGGAACCAAACTCCATAACCCAGGTTCCTCAATGTCTTCTGTGACTCATTATAAATCATTTGGTCAGCCATAGTCACCCTGAAGTCAGTCAAGGTCTTCCTCTCTAACGGTCTTAGGAGATCCTTGCAGAAGGGGGAGGAAGAGGAGGAGGAGGAGGGGGAGGAGGAGGAGAAAAACAGTGAAGGGATGATTTTAAAGTTCCCTGAGAGAGGCTGGTCTCTCTTACTGTAGTGATAGGGCCATAATAAGAGTATAGTAACATACTTTGGACTGCCTCCAGATGGTCCCAAGCTTTAGACCTCTTGAAGCCACAGAAGTGTGAAGCTGATGTCACCTCTGTCATCTGACTCCCCAAAGAGCTCTGCTTGAATCTCCAGATGTTCTTGTAAGGTTTCCTCAGCTTCTGACCTTCTGCCTTTGCCCAGAGACCCAGAAAATCCCTCAGGAAAGATGTGCCTTGCTTTCACAGGCCTCTATTGCTGAGGGCTCCAGCTGTCCCTGGAGGTAGACAGGGAAGAGATTCCAGACCATTCTATTTATCCTTCATGCCCTTGTACTCACTTCTCCCAAATTTATTCTCCCATCAACCAGTGAGAATCTATGTCATACATTTTGATACATGAACATGCTGAGGGGAGGGCAGGAACAGAGAGAAAGTAGTTGTCTAGGTCAGCAACCTCTGAACCCTACTCAGCCAATAAAAAAGGTTTTGAGATGGATGTGGACATTTTTATGATTTAAGTGTATCCCAAGAGTCAATTACTGTATGCTTGGTCCCCAGGGTGGTGATATTGGAAGCTGATGGGATCTATAAGAGATGGGTTCATGCAGAGTTCCTTAGCTCTTGCTGGGGGTGCTACTCTTGAAAGGGTTTAAGATAGCTCAGGTTCAATCCCTTAGTAGTTCTCACTAGAGGGTTGTTATAAAAGGAGCCATCCTGGTCCCAACCTACCTTTGTTTCCTGGTTGAAGATTTGAGCAATGAAGAACTAATACTTCCTTCTGTTTTCAAGGGGTCCTTTTTTTCCATTTTCTCTAGTTTCCACATATGAGAGAAAACATATGATCCTTGATAAGTATGGTTTATTTCACTCAACATAATTTTTGTTCTTCTTTATGGCAGAATTAAAACTCTACTGATACCAATACTTTTTCTGATGTAAAGTTCTAATAGTTATAGATAATAAATAAAAATCACATAAAATAAATGATATAAAGTGCAATACAAAATAAAATAAAAATTAAATAGTTATTGATAAAGATAATGTTCCTGAGCATCTACCTCCATTCCCACTCATACCCAAATGTGATTATTGCTAAGATTTGGTAGATGTCTGTCCACACACTTATGTATAGGTGCATGCGTCAGTTCCTGGGTCTAATTCTCTTGCATTATTGTCTGCACCATATTTCAAATGAGTATAACTTTATAACTTAGATGATCCTCAAATTATGGTGGGGCTATGTCCCAAAACTCTTAAGTGGAAAATGCATATCTGACCTATAGAACAACCTAGTGGCATAGTACACTGCAGAACATTGTTTCGTTCCCCTTGTGATTGTGAGGCTGATTAGGAGCTGCAGCTTGTTGTCACTGCCAAGCTTTGACAGAATTGCACTGCATACAGCTGGGATGGGAAAACATGAAAATTCAAACCATGAAGTATATTTTCTACTGAATGTGTATGGCTTTCTCAACATGGCAAAGTTGAAAAATCAGTCAAATGACTGTAAAATACAGACTATCTACATATGGACATTTTGTGGAAGATACCCTTCCCTATTTTCTTAAATTTGCTTTCAGAGCCTCATAGATACATAAAGGTGGAATTTACTATGACTTACATATTTATATTCTCATATGAGTAAACATATGAGTAAACAGACTTCTTTGCCTTTTTTTCTTTTTTGCAGTGTTGAGGATCAAACTCAGGTCCTCACACATGCAGACCAAGCACTCTAATACTAAGCCACATCTTGGCCCTTTTTCATGCTTTTTGCTGTGGACAGGTGTGTCTACTACTAGCTGGAAACTGAGTAGAGATTACATCTCAGAGAATTCCACAGCAGCAAACCCAAACATGACAGAGAAGTTCGGCTCTGGAGACCCTAGTGTGGAGGGCCATAGATGCCTAGACGTGCTGGTTCCTGTGATCCTGAACTCTGCAGTGTTGCATAATGCACTCTGAGAGTCACCCAATATTGGTTAGGTTGTTATGACTGGAAAGGTTTGAAGCTGATCCTTTGGGAGAATGGCAAAGTCTAAAGTACTGGAGAGACTCTTAGTTTTTACCCACAGTTTGTATGGAAATGAAGTCTAAGTCCAAAGTTGTTGTTGTTGTTGTTGTTGTTATTATTATTATTATTTTGTAATAGGGATTGAACCTAGAACCTTACATATGATAAGTACATGCTCTGCCTCTAAGCAAGTTCAAAATTATTTGAAATCAGCACTTTAAAGATACGATTTAGCTCTGCCTTTCATATTTGTGGTTATTGATAAGAAACCTGATGTTCTTTTCAATTTTTTTAAAATTTCCTTACATTTTCCTTTTTTTTTTTTTTTCAGTGCTGGGAATGGAACCCAGCACTTGTGCATTCAAGTGCCTTCAAGTCAAGGACTCTACCACTGAGCAACACCCCAGCCCTGATGTTCTTATTTTCTTTTCAATACATACTCTTTCCCCAGACGACCTCAGCCAATCTCAGCATTTATTATTTATTTCTGGTGACTATTATTCCCTACCAGTCCTCCCTCCCAAGATATAACTTCCATCTCATATAAGTCAAAACATTCACCTTTTATCTATTCCCATGTTTGTACTTCTGTTGAGTCCACAATCTTTCAACTAATCCAACATCCACACTGTAGTTAAGTGAGATTGAGAAAATACGAACCTAATTAGTGAACCTTCAAAGTTGATGCCTCAGGAAAATGTGCAGCCCTAAATGAGCCCTAAATGATCACTTGTCCCCTGACCTGTTACCTCTTTGACTTCCTAACTAAACTCCAGCCAAATCATCCTCTATGAAATGCCAAGTACACTTTTACCTCAGTGTCTTAGCCTCAGCTGTTCCCTCTAGCTGAATGTGCTTCCCCCCAGCATTTGCATGTTTCTCTCCTTCTTCGCTTTAAGGTTTTACTCAAATGTCATCAATAAGTGGTACATCCCCACATAGAACTACAACCACTTTTAAGTATTCATTTTGATCTTGGGAATAGGGTCTATTAATTACTAACAAATGTATTGGTGTGTTAGTTCACTTTTCGTTGCTATGACTGAAATACATGACACAACTTAAAGGAAAAACAATTTACTTCGGCTCATGGTTTCAGAGGTTCAGTCTATGGTTGGACAGTTGCATTGCAATGAGCCTCTGGTGAAGCAGAAAAGGATGGTGGAAAGGTGTGGTGGAGGAAAGCTGCTTCATTTAGGGAAGCCAGGAAGCAGAGACAGAGAAGAGACAGAGAAAGAGAGGCAGCAAGGAAAGGGGCAGGGATGGATACAGTCCAAGGCCATGCCCTCAGTGACCTACTTCTTCCAACGAGGTCCCACCTCCTAGTAATCCATTCAGCTTTATCAATGGATTAATCCACTGATGAGATCAGAGCATTCATGATCCAAATATTTCCTAAAAGTCCTACCTATAAACACATGAGCCTTTAGTAGACATTTCATATCCAAACCATAGCGATTTACATTCAGAATAGTTAGATAATAACTTCAGTAAGACTAATAAAAAGGACAAAATAGTTTGATGATAAAAATGCAAGATCCTGCTATTGTGTCCATTTATATAAATCATGTTAGTCCATAGAAATCAGTTAAGTATGAGCAGACCAACATGTGGATATTATTTCTTGATAATCACTTCAATTACTTCTGCTGGGCCAAAGAGAGATCAATTTCCTAGTACTCTTTGAATGTGGCTATGATGACCTGTCCATTTAGCAGTTATTTCATTTTATAGCTTTTATTGTACTTCATGCAACAAAGGATTTAGATGCCAAAAATGAGATATTTTGTTGAATTTTCTAGGAAACCAAACATTCATAAAACTCTTGAAAATGTTATTGGTAAAAGTATAATTGAATCTTGAATGAATTTATTAACTTCTTTGCGATCAGCCCTCAGATTTCAGAATTATGAAAAATTTACCCAACTTTGATCTAGCTATGAAAACAACAAATCTGGTCTAATTCCTAGGTCCTTGTTCCATTTTGAGTTGAGTTTTGTACAGGGTGAGATATATGGGTTTAGTTTCATTTTGCTGCATATGGATTTCCAGTTTTCCCAGCATCATTTGTTGAAGAGGCTATCTTTTCTCCATTGCATGTTTTTGGCTCCTTTGTCAAGTATGAGATACCTGTATTTATGTGGGTTTGCCTCTGCGTCCTCTATTCTGTACCATTGATCTACCTGTCTATTTTGGTGCCAATACCATGCTGTTTTTATTACTATTGCTCTGTATTATAGTTGAAGGTCTGGTATTGTGATACCCCCTGCTTCGCTCTTCTTGCTAAGAATTGCTTTAGCTAATCTGGGTCTCTTATTCCTCCAAATGAATTTCAGACCCTGCACATAATAGAAGAGAAAATAAGTCCAAATCTCCATCATGTTGACCTAGGACCAGATTTCCTTAACATGACTCCCAAATCACAAGAAATAAAAGCAGGAATCAATGATTGGGATAGAGTCAAAGTAAAAAGCTTTTTCTCAGCAAAGGAAACAGTCAGCAATGTGAAGAGAGAGACTTCAGAGTGGGAGAAAATCTTTGCCACACACACTTCAGATAGAGCACTAATCTCCAGAATCTACAAAGTACTCAAAAATCTTTACACCAAGAATACTAATAACCCAATCAATAAATAGGCCAAGAAAATGAACAGACACTTTACAGAAGATCTACAAGCAATCAACAGATTTATGAAAAAATGTTCAACATCGCTAGTTATAAGAGAAATGCAAATCTAAACCACCTTATGATTTCATCTTACCCCAATTAGAATGTCTTTTATTAAGAATACAGGCAATGACAGGTGTTGGCAAGGATGTGGGGAAAAGGGTACACTCATACATTGCTCATGGGAGTGCAAGTTGGTGCAGCCACTCTGGAAAGCAGTGTGGAGATTCCTTAGAAAATTTGGAATGGATCCACCATTTGACCCAGCTACCCCACTCCTTGGCCTATACCCAAAGGACTTAGAATCAGCATACTATAGTGATGCAGCCACATCAATGTTCATAGCTGCTCAATTCACAATAGCTAGATTGTGGAACCAACCTAGATGCCCTTCAATAGATGAATGGATAAAGAAACTGTGGTATACATACACAATGGAATATTACTCAGCCATAAAGAAGAATAAAATTATGGCATTTGCAGGTAAATGGATGATGTTGGAGACTGTCATGCTAAGTGAGATTAGCCAGTCCCAAAAATCCAAAGGCCAAATGATCTCTCTGATAAATGAATGATGATGCATAATGCAGGGGGGAAGGGTGGCAAGAATGGAGGAAGGATAGATAGCATAGAGGGAAGGAAGGATGGGGTTGGGGTGTGGGGGTAAGAATAATAACAGAATGAGACAGACATCATTGCCCTGTGTATATGTATGAATGCACAGATGGTGTGATTCTACTTTGTGTACAACCAGAGAAACAATAGCTGTATTCCATTTGTGTTCAATGAATCAAAATTAAATAAATTAAAAAAAAAGAATGAAACCCACAGAAGTAGATACATTCCATTCAGGTGGTTACTGCAGGTAGGGGTGAGGAAGTAGGTGTGGGGAGAGTGAAGTGGGAAAAGGGGGGTCACTGGTCAACATGTAAAATGTTGTTGATGGGAAGCCTAAGTCCTGGTGTTCTACTGCACAACAAGATAGTTCATGATAATAGAGTGTGCATTTTACAACAGCTTTAAGAAGGGACTTTAAATGTTGTCAACACCAAGAAATGATGACTATTTGAGATGATTGATATGCCCATCACCTTATTTGATCATTTCACAGTGTGTACATGTCTCAAAGCTTCACATCCTACCCTCTGAATATATAGCTATTATTTGTCAATCTAAAATAAAAGCAAAAACCAGAAAAAAAAACAATTCCTTCAACTAAGGACTGCCTATTCCTTTAAGACTGAATTCAGCAAATGGCCAAACAGATGGTGATTTAAAACAGTAAGAATTCTGGGGGGCATGTGGGAAGGATGAGGATGATGGAGAAAATGAAAAGACTACAGAAAATGATTCTTTTCCCTATTCCTTCCCTCTACTTTCTGACTCTAAAACTTGCCTATTGCCTTGCTTTAACTTGGTTACATTGGGGGAAAAGAGAATCAGAAGAGACCTCAGTTTGAAATTTCTCCTGGTTTCCAACAATCTTAATTCTTATTCCCAGATTTATGGAAGTGATAATACCTTCCTTATGCAGCTGTTCTGAGGACAAAAGGAAGAATGTGCAAAAAGTGTGCATAAAAGGCCATCTACATCTGAATCTCATTTTCTGTCCCTGATTTCACTCATCCTACCCCCTCCAACATCTGATAACCATCCTACTCAAGGTGTAGGCTAAGGATCAGCAGCATCAGAAGCCCTATGAGCTCCTTAAAAGTGCAGAATCTTGAGCCACACCCCAGATCTTCTGAGTCCAAACCCACATGCTAGCAAGAGTACATTGAAGCATAAGCATCACTGTACTGTAGGAAAAGTCCCTATGGTTTCCAAAACCCCACTGTTTGACCACATGTAAATACTTATTTGTCCATTTATAGTGATTATATTCTTTGCCATGTGATGAAAGATGTAATATGTAGTGTTTTGACAAGATGTTGAGTCCATAGAAGATGATCTGGTGTGGCCTCCAAGTTGATGTACCTGTTACTGTTCAGAGACAGTGGGGCTAGCTAGGCTCAACATGCCAGGCCTTGCAGATGATTTGCTGGGGAGCTTGCATTCTGTTCACCGGTCAGATGTCCCACTATTACATCAAATGGAGGGAAAGCTGAATCCAAGAAATGATCACTGATAAATTCCCTTTCAATTAAAGTGATACATTCAGGGGAAGAAGGAAGAGAACAGTATTCTCTATCTTTTCACTGGAACTATATAAAAACAAAACAATTCAATTAGTTTAAATATTCACTAAGGATTTGTCCTAAATGAACAAACATTTGGAAGAATTTGGCTCAAACATAAGACAAGCAGCAGCCAGAACAGAAAAGTGTCTCTCCAACCACATAGTTTTAAGAAAAATTTTAACTGGTTTATTGAGGAGTCTCATCTCTCTTCTGAATGCAATCATGATTTCCCCACATTACTGCTCTTAATCTGTTTAAAACCCTTTCCAGAAGGAAATCAAGTCACTTAACACCATGTTGGTGTTCCATAACTTATGAAATATGTGAATGACCAAACCTGCCTGAATTGACAAGCAATCAAAAGAGTAGAATTATACATTCTTCTTTGGAAAATAGGAAGGTTATTTCTTTTAAATCACTGCCCTTTGTATTCTCAATATACTTTTCTATTTTTATACTTTTGCATATTAAGAACTGGTTAAAGTAACACACTTCCTTAATATAGAACTTGATTTAGTACAGACTATGGTCTATGCCTGTAAACATGCTCTTAACTCTAGTACCCCAACAAGGACCATACTTTATTCGTCCTCATATTTCCAATAACTAGTATTTGGCTATAAGTTGTCAATAAATGTCCAGATAAATTTACCTTTGAAAAGTTGAGTCTTAAACAGCAAAGACTACTGAATTACTTAAAAATAATGGCAAACAGGGTAGTTACACTTCCTCAAATGCTTAGAGTTAACAATACGATGACAGGTGGCACCTTTTGAATATTGATGAATGTTCTTTGACTTCATTAATCTACACTATACAAATTTATATAACTCTGTTCTGAAGTGTCTTAAAATTCTCATGTTGTTAACAAAGACCTAGTCTGATACAGAAGTTATCAAAATATAGTATTTTGATATACTTTAAAATCATTACTTAGAGGAAAACATTGATGCAATGTGATAATAATTGCAAGGTTTGGCAGTAAAGAAATAACTTACAACCCAACGAAGAAAAGGTAATTTATAATTTTTATAAGGATAATCTAGACATTTAAATATTTTTAGCTAAGGAATGAGTTGAAGTATTAGTAACGTACCAGAGAATGATGAATATTTTGAAGAAAATTATTTAAATCAATCTAAGCTGCATATAATCAACCTATATGAGATGTTATAATTAGGAAATGTGAGGGGGAAGAAAATAATTTTTTGCCATTAGAAAATTACTTAATTGTAAACTGCAGGTATGTAAATATATAGGTATTTTGAGATAAAATTTGTGCTTATTTTATTTGGAATATTTAAACTACTGTTTTTGTAAGGGAATTTTTTTTCCCTTTTTTTCTGGGCCCTGAATATCACTGATTAAACTTTTAAAAACACTTCAGAGCACAGTGTAGGAAACAGATTTAAGGCATTAACAGAAACCAACATGAACCTGAATACTACTCCAGAGTAGTCGCCAAAAAAATTGATTTTATTTAATGATTAAATGCACATAAGAGGATATCTACTCAGGACATTTAGAGTTACTGATTCTCACTGTCAAAGAGAATAAGTCACTATGATGTAATTATTTATAGATTCAAAAATATTCTTCTGGACCTTGTTGTGCATGACCAATGATCTTTGGAAGTTAAGGTCAATTGAGCTGAGCTACATGAAAAGGCAGTTTTGACATTCAATGCCTGCATGGTACTGGTAGCCATTTTACTAATTTAGAACTTTAAAATCATGTGGGGTGGGGGCCACGTGAGAGACTAAAATGAAGATTAGAGGGCTGACTATGGAGCCCATCAGCTGGAAATTCTGGAGGATGATAAACTAGTGCTAGCCTGTACAGGTCCACAGTCCAGCAACAAGACAGCATAGAACCACAGTAACTTCTAGAAACCACCATTAGTTATGCTGCCAAGTGAGGCAAAAACCAAAGAAGGAAAGGGGAAAAAGGCACAAAAGTAAAACAAAACAGAATTAAAAAGTTACAAGTTAAAGAAGTTAGCCCACTGTTGACATGTAATAAAAAGGACAAGGCCAGAATAAAAAACTCTCTTGATTCTTTCAAACAAAACAGGCAACACTTTATTTAGATCACCAAAAATAACATTTTATAGAAAGGGAACCATAACATTACACAACAAAGCATGGCTGTAAAATCTCCAACAAGACAGGCAATGCTTTATTTAGATAACCAAAAATAATGTTTCACAGAGAGGGAACTGTTACAAGCAAATGTATAGATGCAAGGTTTTTTTTGCCATCAATATCAATTCCCTCTAAAGTACTTTTGAGACTATTTTGCACTTTCTAAGTACAAACTACAATTTGTTGGACAGAGTTGCTTAGCCTCCTCTCAAGAATGAAAATAGTTTGCAAAAATATTTTGTTTAATGCTAACAAATAACTAAGCACTGTGGTACTTGCTAACAACAAACTGCAACATCTACCAAAACAACTTAATCTATGTACAGTTTTATGAACATTTCATGATGAACACAACTGTTCTTTTCCTGCCACCACAGATGTCCTGTGCAGCAGCAAATGTGACATCATAGCCATGTTCAGGCACCTAGGAAGTAATTCATAACAAACAACTACAGTACGTGGGCAACTCAAATAACAGAGCCTGCCTCTTCCAGAGCCCTCCAGGGTAGGCCTGGTATTTGTGCTCTCCTTAGAGAAAGCCAAGCATCTCATCAGTTCTTAACCTGGAGCCCAGAACACAAAGCCAGACACAGCAACTGTTCTTATAGAACCACTGAAACTTTAATAAATTGCCCTGGGGTTCTTGGTGCTGTAGTGTGCCTCACAGGCAGCAACATAAGCTGACTCTGGGAAGAAGTCGTCATGGTATTCTGCTAAAAACCTGGAGAAAGGAAAAAATGATCCCAATGAGCATCAGTAAGCAGAATATTAACTTTCAACCAACTGTAACGATTCAACTTTTTTGATATTAGGAAGAAAAAGTTATTATCATCTTTATTTCTACATGATTGCTTTCATCACATTTATCTGGCTTCTATGTTAATTACTATTTTTCTGAAGCCTTTCACCATCACTTTTGTAACAACACCTAAATTAAAACCTATATTCCACTAGGTGGCAGTCTGATTATACGAACACTTTGTGAAGCCTCGGAGAATATTTTCCTATTTTCCAAACTATAAAAAAATAACAAATTTTATAAACTCAATGTCACTTAAGAAATTCACATTGTGTATATTAACAAAGTTATCTGAAAACTGAACTGAATAATTTTGCATTTTGTGTCCTAAGTTGCCACACCAATAGGTGTCAAGGTTCCAATTTGGAGTACCCTAACCCATAAAAAAACTGACTTAAATCTATCTTAAGATGGATGTTAAAATGTAATCAGTCATTCAAGAATCTTCAATATATAGATGATATGTTGACTCAAACTTCAACTGATTTTCCACAAAGGGTTAAAATACTTTTTAAATATGTAATATTCACTACTAAGCTCCTACATGTCTAAATCCCTAAAAATATGCAACACCTTTTTAGTAAAAACTGACTCAAAACTCATTTGATAGCCATGTCTTTTTTCTTGTATGACTGCACATATTTTGCAATCATTACTGAGTCCACTGATTTTAACTGAAAAATTCATACACATTTTTAAAACCTCTGTCAATATTTATTTGTAAATCCTCCCAAGTTAATTTCTAAAGTCCCATCTTTTTCTTTCTTTTTTTTTTTTTTTTTGGTACTGGGGATTGAACCCAAGGTCTCTTAACCACTGAGCCACATCCACAGCCCTTTTACATTTTATTTTGAGACAGGGTCTCTCTAAGTTCCTTAGGGTCTCACTAAGTTGCTGAGGCTGCCCTCAAACTTGTGATCCTCCTGCCTCTGGCTTCCAAGCTACTGGTATTACAGGCATGTGCCACTGTGCCCAGCTAAACTCCTGCTTTTTATTTTTATGGTGAATACTTCAAACTATAAGGCTTCCATAAACTTGTAGCTGTCTCTTCATATTTTCTTGGCATTTGATTTAAGTCTTTTATGTCACACAGATTTATGGATTTGTTTGGGGGGTGCTGGGAAGGAAGAAGGTATTTTTGAAACTTGTTTCCAATAAAATCTTGTAAAGTCTGTAAAGTCAGGATACTTTATTCCTAATCCCTACAGATAAGAATCTTTTTAAACCATGAGACTGATTTCTCTAGGTGGGAATCTTCACTCTAGCAAATCCTGTTAAATTAGTGTGGAGTCTGCCTAAAAGGAGAATGTGACCTTTAAAGAGAAGAAACAAAGTCAGGTAGCTAGGCTGAACAAGGTGAGACAGGGTGAAGGCTAGCCCTGAAGACCAAGGTAAGGAAGTGGACAACAGACATCTGAATTGGAGAGAGGGACACTGAACCTGGGCCACAGTCTGGGGGATGAAGATAGGAGTCAGATTCTCAGGTCTAATATAATCCAATCAGAAAAGAAAATGATGGAATTCAGAAATATTGGCACAGACTAGGGATTATTTATCTTAGCTCTAAATTAAATGCAAAAAAATCAAACCCATAAATGCTAATATTTTAGTTAATGTACACACAACAAAGAAGACTCCTGAAGAAAAACTGTAAAATTGTCAATCTCAATCACTTCTATTTTACAAAATTCATTTTCTAATTATAGGTTTATCTAACTGTATTCTTCTGGTGACAGAAAAATACTTTACCTCTGTAAAGTGAGCACCCTTGACTCAGAAACTGGAGAAACTGGGGAAAAAACAAAGACCAAAAACCCAGTGTATTACCATTATGGTTAGAACCCACTTCAGTTAGGTAACACTGCTACTATTGAAACTATCATGCAACTGCCTTCCACATGTGCTGAAGGGAAGCTTAGATAAGTCCTATATACAGTAGTAGAGGTAAGTTCTGACAGAGTAATAAAAATACCTCAGAAAGAGATCAAAGTGCTTCAGTAAAGCCTTCAGATTCTTCTCAGAAAAGGACATCTTTCCAAGGATTTCTGGAAGTTTTACTGCATTAAAAAAAGGGGCAAACATTTACAATTAGAAGAATCTAAAAAATGTGTAGGAAGCATTCTGAGGTCATCTAGATCTCTCTCTTTCCTTTCTGGAACCTAAATTAACATCCACATTATCAAACAATACCTCTTACTGAACAAAGATAGAATAGTGGTACAAATACAGAAGTACAACTTTGGTGAAATTTAAGATTTATTCAATACTTTTCTTTTGAAGAGGTCACCTTTGGATGATTTTTTTAGATCCCCAAATGGAAAGTGTCCATATTAGTCAGATATTTATAGTCCAAGCCATAAGATGACATGAATTAATAACAGTGTTAAAGAACAAAGCTAAATGAAAAATGGAATAAGAAAGCAGAAACCAGATCTTACCAAATAATCGCAACAAATGTTGTGCCCCATAAATATAAGAGGGTGGTGGTGGTTGGTCACCTGGCGGGTAATTGTCAGGCACAAGCTTCCAGGAAAGGACCTGGAAAAAGTACGAGTTGAATGCTTTCACTATTCCTCATAGAGACACTTCTAACCACCTATATCTTATGATGGTTAATTATACATAGAGGAAAAAATATAACTACATAAAAACAAACAGAGCCTTATAAAAATAAACAAAAGTAAGGGAGATAATGATTTAAAATTAAAGAAACATTTGATTCTGTAATTCTTAAGAGTTATTCCTAACTATAACTGTTATAGTCACTTGGCCCTTTTTCCTTTATTGGAAATCTTACTATGTTAGAGAATGAAGCATGCAAAAGCAAACTAAAAAGATGTTTTGAGTAACATTTCCATTGTTTTAGAATTTCTTAATTTCTTGCAGTTGGAGTCACTATGGAATCTAATTTGAAATTCTAAACCCCTGAATCAACTAAAAATAAATTTCCAACCTGGTAACTGGTTTCCTTGCCTTTACTGTGAATTTCAGAACTTACAGCTTTTGTTAAAGTAAAAAGTATATTTCAAAACACTCTGATGAATTTTCCTGGAAATACATCAGCAAACCAGACACCCAGAGGCTATTCTACTGAGCTGCCACTTTGACTTTTGCAACATGAAACTTTAATATGGAAGCAGTCATGTTGAAGGAAACCATCTGAGACAAAGCAGAAGAGAACCCCAAAATACCAGAAATGTTCATTTAACCTACTTGGCAAAATCAAACAGCAGAAGCTCACAAGTACATGGTGATGCCATAGGATTCCAGGATGAAGGCCTAGCCTTCACTTTAGCCCCTGACTCATCAGCTCAACTCCCATCCCCACTCAGGATTCTGTGGTACAGAATGCTGAGGATAAGGAGTGTTTCATCACCTTTATAGCATCCCAGCACCTAACCTAGTGACCACAGCTGAATCCTGGGAACTGTGTTGACAGTGAGGGAACATTCAAGAATGTATAATTAGCAGCAGCATGAACTGCACATGGTATGTACAAAAGGAAGCCGTTTAGCCAGTTAGCAAGTAGATCCACCTTACTACGTTCTGCATATCAATGCAGTGCATAATCCTTTATTTATAAAAGGTGGACTTTATGCAGAAAAATGTTAGGTCTCTAGATAAGGAATTCTCAGAGATGTACGCCCAGGCACTACCTATGGATCTTAACTGGAAATAGCCAGACCCTTCCCTGATCCAGTTGGGCAGCAACTAGTATGAGAAGAGCAAGCCACGGGACATTAGGATAAGGGACCTGGTTAAAACACCATGGTAGAGGCGCTTAAGGAGGTGGAAAATCATTAAGGTCTCTTTAGTTCATTTACCAGAAATCATCCTTCTTTTCTATGGCCTGCAGCTGTACCTGTAACCACTAGATGGCAGAGTTGCATAGTTGACCAGAGTGGGAATGGTCCTTGCCTAAATATTGGATGCCCTTTAAGAGAAATGCTATTTTCTTTTAATAAAACCTGCAGTGCCTCCTTATCTGGAAAAAAAGTGTTAGAGAATGCTTGTATAGAAATTAATCTATCCTCAACAATTACCATAGCACAAATAAAGCTTTCTAGAATCTATATCAGTGTCAGCCAACTGTAGCCCATAGGCCAAATTTAGTCCAAGGCTTACATACTTAAAAAAAAAAAAAGTCAAATGTATAATATTTCATGTTATGTAACAATCACAGAATTCAGCTTCCAGAGCCACACCCATTTATTTATATATCATCTGTTGCTTTCATGCTGCAGCAGCAGAGTTCAATTGTGTCAAAAGAGACTATATTTTACTCAACCCTGAAAATATTTACAATCTAACTCTTTACAGAAGTATTTTACTGGCCCCTGTTTCCAGCATCAGATGCTGACTACTATAGCCATCTTCCTCTGAGCAACTATACCTACCTGAAAGAAACAAGGAAATCTCAACCTAAGGGAGATTCAAAGAATATCCCAAGGACTAAGACTTCTGAACACCTGAAATGCTCACTAGCTACATCCCCTAAGTGGTCCTAAAAAGGGTTTTAAAATGGAATTTTTCATCTGTTAAATGGATGTATGGTAGCAAGGGCTGGTCTTAGGAATATAAGGTAATGGGTTCTACTATCTGGCACAATGTTGGCATATGACATGATCTCAAATGGATGACTATTAGGATTACTTTTGATAATGTAGGAAATTCAGAAGTCTAAAGTAGGGGTCAGCAAATGACAATGTGCTGATTACATCTGGCCAACCACACTGCCACCTTCTATATTGCCCATGGGAATGAATTTCATATTTTTAAATGGTTGAAAAGATAACAAAAGGACAATATTTTGTAGCACATGAAAATCATATGCTATTCCATTTTCAGTGTCCATAAATAAAGTTTTGCTGGAACACAGAGCACCCATTCTATTTACATATTGCCTACTTTGGAGCTGGCTAGTTTTAACAGACACTATGTGGTCCACGAAGCCTAAAAGATTTACTCTCTGGCCCATACCCAAAAAAGTGTGTTGATGCCTATACTACAAAATGAAAATATTAGTATTTCAATAATTGTACTTATTTAAGATAAAATAAGAGATCTTTAGGGCTGGAATCCTAACAATGTTCTCAGTTTTGAAACCAAAAGCACACTGTTGAGAATAATTCTACAAATATTTTTGTAAATGTTTACAGTAATAGCAGCAAGATGCTTGAAGACCCTAGGATTCAAACAACCACAAATGGTGAAAGAATCACTGGAAATAAAAATCAAATACTAACTCTTTACCTCATTTATTTCATTAGTTCTTCTCCCTTCAAAGCCAGCAAACACAGCACTCCCTTCCTTACTAGGAGTCAGAGGAATAGGGGAAGATGATCTGCTATGAACTGGTGTCTCTTCAAAAG
The DNA here is from genome assembly GCA_020662805.1 of Glaucomys volans. Taxonomy (NCBI): domain Eukaryota; kingdom Metazoa; phylum Chordata; class Mammalia; order Rodentia; family Sciuridae; genus Glaucomys; species Glaucomys volans. Next base: position 57,281 of record JAJEJO010052438.1, read on the forward strand.
AAAAAGGTATTTGCTTATAAATTATACAGCAATTAATTAAAGAATATCATCAAGACTTATAAATAGCAGAACAAAAATCTAAAGTCAGTTCTCAGAATAAGGCTTTTCTCTTGTAAAAGACAGCACTAGAGAATTATGTGGTTGAAAAGGAATAAAGTAGTAATACATGCCAGAGTGTGGAGGAATCTTGAAAACATGCTAAGTGAAAGGAGTCAGTCACAAAGGGTTACATATTGTATGATTCCATTTCTATGAAAGGTACAGGATAGGCAAATCCATAGAGAGAAAGTAGATTAGTGATTTCAAGGAGCTTGCAAAAGAAGGAAATGGAAACTGAGTGCAAATGGGTACAGGGTTTCTTTAGAAGGTGTTGAAAATGTTTCAGAATCAACTGTAAAGATGGGTGCCCAACTCTATGAGTACACTAAAAACCATGGAATTGTACACTTTAAATGGGTGAATTGTATGGTATATGGGTTTTATTTCCATAAACTTGTTAAAAAAGGATGGTATCACTGAGCCATTTACTTTAAAATGGTTAAATTTTACATGTGAATTTTGCCTCAATAAATAAAAAATGCCAAGAAAGAGAAAAAGCTAGCCCTTCATGTTTTAGGATTTTTTTTAAAAACATGGGTGTGTCTTACTCTTCCCAGCTGAACATCCCCAATCTTCAACCCATACTTGATAATCACCTACATGCATATTATATGATTCCATTTATATGAAACAGATGAAGTCATTTTCTATAGGAGAAGCTATAGAGATAGATTAATGGTTGCCAAGAATATGGGGAAGGGCAAGTGAGGAGTGACTTCTAATGCATATGGGATGTCTTTTATATGGTAGTATAAATGTCTGGAACTGATTTTGGTGATGGTTTCACAACTCTGAATATACTGAAAACCACTTGAAATGGGTGAATTGTATGGTATGTAGATTATATCTCAATAAAACTGACAAAACATAGCATTTGATTTTTTAACATTGTATTCAAAAGGATTTAATGTCAATGGCCCTGTATTTAATTTAATTATTTTTATGTGGTGCTGAGAATTGAACCCAGTGCCTCACACATGATAGGCAAGCACTCTACCATTGAACTACAACCACACCCCTCCAAATGATTTTTTGAAAAGGTAGGTCTTGAATATAAGAACAAAATCAAAACAATCCACTAGAACTGCTCAGTTTGAATCTATCATTAGAAGTATACAAAACATGGAATTCCAATAATTCAATTCGCTTCCAAGAAGTGGTAGAGTGTGACAGTGAATAAGAAAAGTGCAGGACACAGAGCTCAGCCCAGCTCTACCACAGAGTTACACTGTACCCCTATTTTGTCTTTTTATGCCTTGGTTTCCCCTTCTGGGAAGTGGGTGGCCTAATAGAATGCAGACCATATCCTGGGAAATATATGCACTGTCCACACCCATGGGGACTTAGTGTATGGCCTGGCCCAGAATGAGCACAAAGGAAGTGGCAGGTCTCCCCAGCCGGAGATCCCAGGATGGAACTTACTCTTTTCCAGGTGCAGGAACAACTTGGGCATGCTGGCAGACGTGTCCTGCTGCCTTCGCTTGGGCTGAGGTGAAGCGCTGCTCTCAGACAGCCTGTCACAGTTGGTGCTATGGCGCGTGGACCGCCTCAGAGACTGCAATGCTTCCGGCTCTGCTTTGCGCCTCTTGGGGGTGGCTGGTTCACCAGTGGCAGGCTGACTCTCTGTGGACTGTGGTGTAGATGGATTCAACAAAGGCGGACTTGGAGAGAGCTCTTCCTGGCTCCTAGGCAAAGAGGAAAGAATGTAGCACACAGCTGCCATGTCATATGCAGTCACTCTGCAGAACCTGGGCAGCTTCTTAAAGGGCCTCCTAAAGCCAGAACTGGAAGCCTGCTCCTGAATCCAGGAGGGCTCTATATCTATGCCTCCAAGTGTGCCAAAATACACACTTTCTTAAAGAGTCACTAAATAGATGAAGTCATTTGAATCCTCTCCATAACTTTTCAAGGCATACTGGCATTAAAGATTGTGATGCCCCTTTTATATTTTCTGAGATCAGTGGTTCTCATATGGAAATAATTTTTCCCTAATAGGGGACAGCTGGCAATGTATGAAGACAGTTTTGGTTGGCACAACTAAAAGAAGGTGAGCTACTGCTGTCTAGAAAGGGGGCAGGAATGCTGATAAAGATCCTACATTGCACAGGGCAGCCCTCACCTCAAAGATTCGGTGCAAAACATTAGTAGGGCTGAGACTGAGAAACACGGGGTCTAGGCAAGAATAATATGATGTCATCTCATCAAAATGTAACTGCCATTAGGATTTGAAAAAGTCACAAGTATTACAGAGAGTCCACCCTGGACACTGGGAATCTCCAGGTATGGAGTAGACCATGGAGACATCAACACAGGTCCCCAGTGAGTCTCAAAGAGCTCTCAGCTAAGGTGAAACTGACATGAGGAAAAGAAGGGAAGAGGAAAGCCACCAAAAGAGATGGTAGAGAGGCACACAGAGAATTGGGAGAACCAGGAGCCATGAAGACCAAGGGAGAAATCCCTGGGACCACACACACACACACACACACACACACACACACAAAGACTAAGGGAGAATGGGAAGGTGGGTTAAAGGTAGCTGACAAAAAGCCCAGCCTGTGGCAAGTGGGAAGTTATTTTTACCCTTAAAGGAAGTGATTGGTGGGGTACTACTGGTAGATTAAAGCAGATGGTAAGGGGTTAAGAGAAGGGACAAATGAGTCTTGAGAGCAGGTCACCCTTTCAAGAACAGAGGAGTGAGAGAGGTAGCCTAAGATTACAGAGATTAAGGGTAAAGACATTAAGTTGTGGGATTTTTTTCCTCCCAAAGAATAGAATATGAAGCATGCTTGATTATCAAGGGAAGAAAAATGGTGACAGAGCAGACCAAGAGGGGAACTAACTTTTACTAAGGGCCCAGAGTTGCTCATTTAATACCACCAGAGAGGCAGATGTCCATTCAATTTACAGAGGCAAACAGAAGAAGCTCTGAAGAAACATTCGCAAGTGAGGGAGCTCAGGTGAAGCCTATACTTTCCTCCACTGTCTTCTGAAAGATGAGATAGCTGCTTGCAATCCCACCTAAATTCTCTACACTGGAACTTTCACTTGGAAAAAAATCTTCTAGAGCCATGAGAAAGTGAATAACAACTTTAGCTTACCCAGGAAAAAAGAAATAACCAGTGTGGAACTTTTAAATGTTTCCCCTCCTCCAAACACATTGGCCCCACAGCATAGGATTGAACGCTTCCAAAAAGGATTTTAATATGTTAATGATGACATCTGAGGGTGAAAGTGCAAGTTATATAACTTACCTATTAGTGTTTGTGGTACTTTCCTTAATTGGAAGAAAAAATTTAGATGAAGTCACCTTTTTATACTGAGCTTGTTCATATGGGTAGAGCAAAACCAGTGGGAGAGTGTAATCAAAGGTTATTCTTAATCCATCCACCATCTCCTTACAAAGGTCAACACTGGGAAGAGCAAAAAGAAGAGATAAGAGATGCAATAATGTAACAGGTACTCTTTAAATTTTCATAACAAAGTTGCATGATTCCTAATACAGAAGACTTTTAAACTTAAACATTATAAATTACACCTACACCTATAAAGAATAAAATGAATCTACAGATGCTAATAGTAAATGATTAAATAGGGACACAGATCCATAATATAAAGTGCAGAAAGTACATTAGCAACTTTAACTTACCTATTTAACACAAATAGGTTCAATGTTACTTGTGGAGATCCAGAATCCTGGGCTACTGAGAGTGGACAACTGGGCAGAACCCACCAGACTCCTAACCCCTGCTTCAACTCTGACACTCTACCTCTCTGACTCTGGTCCAGTCAGGTTGGGTAGGCAAGGCAGGATATGAGGATGGCTACTTTGACTAGAATAAAGACCTGTTTGGAAACAAGCTTTGATCAAACTCACATTGCCCATTCTGGTGCATGACACCACTGAAAATACTGGTCTTGGTGCCAAAGTGGTACACTCTCAATGCATCCAGGCCAGAATATGCAAAGAGAGTTTTCACAAAATTCACAAAGAACAATATTTTGCTATAGTTATTCAAGGAGTTAGTAATAAATTATTAAAATACATATGAAATAAATTTCGAAATTACTGAACAGAGAAAGGAATTCCCTAGTCTAAATGGGAACAGCTTGTTTAACACATAACAAGAATCATGAGATGTCAAACATGCCAGTACTCACTTCTTTTCTGCTGGGACATAATGCACATTCATGTTGGCATGTACCATAGCATGATGGTGACGAGGTCTCTCATTGGCAGAAAAGGCTGCATTAATAGCAAAATGCTTCACGTAGGATTCCAAAATAGTTATGATGTTGGTCTGACACGGAAGTTTCACTAACTGTTAACAAAAGTATAAACATCTGATGTATGTATCCAACAGAAATAAACTATATATTCCAAGAAAGGGTGGTTGTACCTCTTTAACTTTTTAACTCAAAAATAAAGCAAAGTCAATTCTGCTTGAATGAAACTTTTAAAATAAACATGCACTGAAGCTCTGTGATCTTTTTTCTATCATATCGTCATGTCGATTACACTGTTGCTTTTTGGAGGAGATGTAAGCAGTGATTCTCAATCTTAGTGTTAAAACAGAACAACTCTGGGAGCCTCTAAGAGTACACCCACAGAGGCCCCTGTCACAGGCCAAATAAACAGTAATCTCTCAACTGAAGCCCAGGGACCAGAGTCTGGAAAGCTCCATAAAGGTCTGAATGGGCAGACAGTGCAGCATGAGTTTTAATCTGAAACACAACACCATTGTTAGCAACCTTTACACCCTGACTTAGTATAAAACCAAAAATGTAAAGTTCATTCCTCCAAGCTTCTCAATTGTTGGAAACTGTGATTGCAAAATACAGTTAAATAAAAACACTCTAATAACTCTGTGTTTTACACATTTTCTTACACATTCTCCCTGCTTACCCGTTTCCGCCTGTTAATATAGTAACAATCATCCTCAAGCTGCTTCTTCAGAACTTCAGGAATGTCTATAGTTATTGTCCTTTCTTCCATTTCCTTTTTTGTTTGCAGCTCTAGTTCTTCTTTCTGCAATATCACAATTCCATTTTTAATTATTTGAAATAGTAGCAGAGACTATAGCCAAAAATAGGCTAGTGGAGCCTGCTATGAAACAAACCCAGCGAATTCTCAACATTCACATTTTGTCTGTGGTTCTAAGTATGCTAATGCTAAAAGTCACAAGTTAATTTGTTCTAGGACGTTAACTATGTTGCAAATGCATATTTGTTTCTTCTTCATTTAAGTTTATCACCGGAGTTATATTAACTTTGCAAGCAGGCAGAAGAGCCCACACTCTGTTGTGCTCCATTAAAAAAATTCATCATTACAAAATCTAGCTCACAATTTTATTGGGAAAAAAGAGATAGTTTGTGGAAATACTTCCTGGGTATAGAAGTCACTGAGAGGCTCATATAGTGACTATAAATAAAGATTACTTTTCTTAAAATGTCAAGCAAATTTTATTAATTTGGTTTAAAAATATATCTTTAGAAAATCATTCATAATTACAGGATTTTATTATGAAATTTACCACTAAAATATATACTAAAGACAAAGTTCTTATGTTGAAAACTTTTTTTACCACTTCAGTCTTTTCTTCAATATCACTTCCTTCACTTATTTCTTCATCCTTTTCTTCACCACTGTCGTCAGAGGAACTGCTTATTGCTAGGTGAAAGAAAACATTAGGTAAACTTTTATTAAATATTTTGCCAACTTTTATGCTTACAAAGCTTTAGGTATAGTGTGCATCCTACGAAGAATGACAATCTGCAGTCTTGCATAAATTTTAAATGCTGAATACAAATACTGTGCTGTTCTGAAATTTATTTTGACAAACATAACAACAACTTCAGTGGATGTAAAATTCACATGAACTAATGATCAGAAAGTGATTTTTTAGCTAGGATACAAAGGTTCCCTGTTGGATTCATAAATACTGGAGGTACTGAGAATGAACCATGAGAAAGGACCTGTGAGGTGTTCACTGGTCAAAAAGACAGTGGTTAAGAGCATGACTCTGATAAAGTCTCATTACTGACTTGCTAACTTCTCATGTTGATGCCACTTTAAATGTCAACAACAAAAGAGGCACATATCGTAGAGACACTCCTTAACTTATGATGGGGTTATGTCCATCAAAAGTCGAAAAATCCTAAATTGAAAATGCACTGAATACACCAAACCTACGAAATATCATACCATGCTACCTTAAATGTGCTCCAAATAGTTACCTTAGCCTTCAGTTGGGAAAAAATCATTTAACACAAAGCTTAATCTAATAAATGTGTTAAGTATATCATGTAATTTTTTTAACACGGTTTTGAAAGTGAAAAGCAGAATGTTTACATAAGTCTGCTTTCACACCATCATAAAGTTAAAAATCCTAAGTTAGGGAACATCTAAAAATAATGTTTCCAATATTTCCCTGTGTATAATTTCTGTGAATCTTCCCCTCAGTCAGTCCTGAAGTATAAAAAGACTAGGTAAGAGTTCTTTTTGTCAAATAAAAGGAAGTCAAGTTACTCACAATTTTCATCATTTTCATCTTTTTCTTCAACAGGGAGGCTTCTTAACACAGAGTCAACACCGGGTAACCTACAGCGCTTCTTCTTTCTTCCTGTGCTTCTCCTAAAGAAAAAAAAAGTGAACATAACTGAAATAAATTTTAACATTGATTATTCTTAAATATCTCAGAAACTGAATTTTAGAATAAAAATGGTAATCTCCACTTCAGAAACACTTAAAATTTTAGGATATTATAGAAAAATCTTAATTTACACACTTAAAATAGGTAAAATTACTTAATAAACATTTTTATTACTTTTAAACCATAAAATTCAAAACTTAAAGGAATATGCATTGAATAACATTTGTCATGATTTTTGTATTCTTACAGGCGAGCTACAGCTTTTCTTGCCAATTTACGCTGTAATCTACGATTTTCATCAGTATCACGAAGCACATGATCTTCAGCTGCCCATCTATCCCAGCTAATTGAACAAAAAAAGAAGAGGTTGGAATTTCAGTATTTTGTTTTGAAATAAAAGAAACACTAAAAGCATCTTAAAGGAACAGAAGTGCCCCAAAATAGTTGACATTTTAGAAAATGATATAGAAACTTGAAAATCACAAAGATGCAAATAAACTGAAAAAAGTAACTGTCAGACCCAGAAATAACTTGGGTTTCCCGAATCACTCAGAGAGAATTCAAATACAGTAGACTTAAAAGTAACCATTCCTCAGAACAGGCAAGCTTTGAGAACAAAGCAGAAACAGGAAATGAAACTTTTTTACAAGTGTTTCTAAAACTTAAAGAAGTTTGCAATGTTCTCATGCTATAAAAAACAATCGATCTTCAGTCTGGTTTAACAAGCGCACTCACCTTCTGTTCCAACCATTAAAATGGATCAGATATTCTGGGATCTTTCTGCCTTTTTCGTCTTTCCCAACAATAACATCGACAATCTGAAGCCAGGAAATATTGCCCACGAACGGCAAAACACACAAGAGAATTATAAGTTAGATCAGGAAAACTAGATCATAGTCCTTTTTTAAAAGAAAAGAAAGCATTCTCTCCTTTTTTAGACCGAAAGCTTGGTTGAAACATTTTTCCTTTCAATACCATTTTTTTTTTTCCTGAGTGGATGCCTCAAAATAGGAAACATCCGTCCAACCAACCTATGATTGGTCTCTGAGTTTGAGACTGGGTGAAGTTTTGGAAGCTATTGGCCGGCTGATTTGTCACTAATGAGAGTCCAGACCACACAAGAGAACTGCAGCCCTGAGACCTCTGGGAGTTGTAGTCTCCCTCGCTCGGCTCTATCCAAGTCCCCGATGGGCTGTCAGACTTTGACACCCCTCCCAGTTATATCCCGGGAAGAAACACCTGGGGCAACAAAGGGGCGTGTCCCCCCTTGAGAGACTCAGGGGCGGGGCTGGAGGAGGCTTAGTAAAGGGACTTAGAACTTAAAACAGAACAGAGTCCTTGAAGTGTCCTCACAGAGGGTGCCGCCTAAGCATTGCTAAAGTCCTACCCCGGGCCTCCCCGTCTCTGCACCAAAGGCTCCGTTCAGGTGGCCCAAGGGACCGGGGACAGACCCGACCGCTAAAGCGCCGAAATACACTTTCCTTAGGAATACAGGACTTCAGTGCCTACTCCAGCCCGCCATTCAGACCTACAAGTTGTGGCCAGGACCCCACCAGACTTAGGTGGATGGATCCGGGACGTGATTCTGCCCGGACATGTTAAGACCCACGCAAACCCTTCAGAGGTTACGAATGTCAATGCTATAAGGGCCCGGGGGTCCAAGACATTGGGTCAGTCTTGCCCTCTGAATGGGTTCACAGCCTATGGGAGGGATGGACCCTAAACCCAACTATAGGTCCCAGGGAACGAGGTTGAGAGTTGGTAGCGCTGTGGACCTAAGGATTAAGACCTGGGTCCGGCGGCTAGGGTGGCCCCAGGGAGCCCAGGTGGCCCTGGGCCGCAAAGGATGAGAAGAAACTTATCGCAAGAGCAGAGACTAGGCGACAGCACATCTACACATGCGGCCCAACTTGGAGCCCCAGGCTCAAACTGCCACCCCAGCCTCGCGACCGCGCGAGCCAGGTACAGCACTGCAGGAAGCGGAAGCGGAAGCATCTTGGGCCCCCCCGCCCCGGCTACTGCGCGCGGCACCCCACGAGCGCCCCCTGCTGCCCAACCTCTCCGCGCAGGCCAGGGAGCCCCGCCGCTCCCCTGTCTCCGCGCCGCTGACCGCCCCCGCCCCTGGCCCTGCCTCCCATCGCCAGGGTCCCCTGCCCGCTCCTCCTCCCTGGCCCTCCGCGGCGGCACCTTGGCATCGTACAGCACTCGCGCCTTGGTGGGGTCAGGCTCGAAGCACAGCACTTTCTCCCCAGAGTGGAATTTAAATTTCATGCCCTCGCTTGCGCTCATTTGCTCATCGTGGCGGAGGGCGAGGCTCCGGGGCGGGCGGAGCGCGCGCGGTGGGGAAGGGCGGGCGGGGAGGCGGCGCTCCGCGGCCGGGGGGGGCTGGGAATGGCGGAGGCTGCGGCCGCCCCGCCCTCGGCCCCTCCTCCGGCCACCCCGCGCCACAGCGGGGACCTGGGAGACTCCGGGTGCGCGCGTTTCCCCCCAGGCGCGCCCCCGCCTGTCCCCGCTGGGGCTCCCCGAGGAGTGCGGGCGGGGAGCGCGACCCCCTGGCCGAGATCTTCCGGCAGAACGGCCCCTCTGGACCCCATGGGAAAGGGTCCCTGCGGCCTCCAGGCTGCGCCCACGTGCGCGCGGAGTCGTCACCCTGGATGCGAGCTCTCCTGCAGGGGCGTGGGGGGCGCTTAGGGAGAGAGCCGGTCTAGGGTGGGCACCAGGCGGCGGGGAGGCTGGATGGCGTCTGCCCCCAGGAGCTGCCCAGCCGCGCGCGCGCGCGTCAGCCCCCTTGGCAGAGCTGCGCGCAGATGAGTGTGGCCACGCGAGAAGGACGCTGTGCTGGAGTTGGCTGGAGACAGGCTGTGGCCTTGGGCGAGGGGAGGAGGACATTCCGGGCAGTGAATAGAACACTTGGTCATCCTTCCGAGAGGACAAGCAGGTGGCAGGCGCGGAGCCCCCGAGTGACGGAGCGAGCAGTGGACTGCGAGGCAGATAGGTCCTTAAAGGGTCGTTAACATCTTATGTGTCAGCTTCCAGCACTCCGGAATTGCTCCCTCATGGTCTGCCTGCAGTAGATCAAAAACTCCCTTCAGACTGGAAGCACCATTGAGACCACTGTTAACGCGGTACCTGCACAGAGGGGGTGCTCAGTAAATACAAGATGAACGGAAGACAAGTGGTGGGAGACTTGAGGGCAGACCTCCAGAGACAGGAAGGATCGTGCTGGATTGTTTCATTTTGAGTAGTGGAAAGCCACTGGGCAGTGTAGTTATTGGATTAAGCCCGGGCTGGAGAGCAGCATGAAGGCTAATCTCTGCAGTCCTTGTGAACTGCCAATTTTCCCACACTACTCTGTTCTTGTCTCCAGGAAATTGCTCTTGCCTCCCTTTCCCCACTATTCCTTCCCAGGTTCCAGGTACTATTCTTCACATTTCAGCTTGGGCATTACCAAGAGAAAATCCTTCAGGCTTCCCAGAACGAATAATATACCCCTCCTGTGTTCCATCCCAGCACTGTACTTACCCTTTTCTTGCATTTACTTCTCTGCTGTAGAATGGGTTGTTCATTTGTAGGATGCCCTCATTAAGCTCCTTGAAGCCGGGGGTAGGATGTGTCTCATTCAGTTCATCATTGTATACTCCTAGCACATGATAAATATTTAATGAATGAACAGATTGCAGATTTATGAAATACAATCCATAAAACTCAGTGGCCAACTGAATATGAAGGAGGGGAGGGAAGGAGGAATCTTGGGAGACTTCCAGGTTTTCTGATACAAGGAGCCCAGTGAGTGATGGCTCCAGTGGCCAGAATAAAGGCTGGGGAGAGGAGGGACCAGTTGGGGGATGATGGCCAAATAATGACCTGTGCTAAGGTTATATAGCACAGAAGCCAGAACTGGAACCAAGATTCCTCTCCAGGTTATGGTTTATCAGGGATGAGGAGAGTAGATGGTCCTTTTCCCCACAAATGGCAGGAGGTTGACCCATAGGTAATTGCACATCACTTGTAAACCATGACTGAAGTATTAACATTGTAATTTTTCTTGCCCTTAAATGAAGAGTTCTACTCTAGGCTGTATCCTTTGGGATGTAAGTCTTTAGATGCTTTATTTTGTTTCCATTTCCATACTTAATGTCATTGAGCATTGCCTCTTTCTCTGCCCTGCCCCCTCCAAAGCCCAAGAAGCTAAAAGCCTCCAGGGGCCTAAAAGATAAACTTTCTGTCAATGGCAGCACGCCCTGCAGTCCTTCTCTGGATTAGGATCCACTGGAGAGGTGTCCCTATCTCTAGCAGGGTGGGCAGTCTTTGCCTTCCCGAGTCTAAAGGTAAAGAATATGGTGAGTTCTGTAATCTATGCTCTGTGATCCAGTTCTATGATTGTCATTGTCCTAGCTTGTGACATGTACAAGTGATTAGTCTGTAAATGCCGTTTAAACATTTTAAATGAATATAATGGCTCCTAACTGGTAGGGTCCTTTAAGGAATAAGTATTCAGTGTACCGGGTTTGGTATAGTGACTGGCATATAAGTGCAGGCAAATATTTACTGTTGGGATTTTAGGTGTTTCTTATCTATTTTTCCTGGTCCTACATTCATTCATGCAAAAAAAATATTTATTGGGGCTCTTCGGTGCTTGGTGCTAGACACACAAAGTAGAATACATACATTATCCCTGACCTCCAAGATGGCATATTTGAGGATGGCAGAGCAGCATGCAAGCAAGTTGGAGCTTTATGGGTACCAGGATAAAGCTGTTGTAAATTAGAAGAGAGGCATGCCCTTACTTCTTCCTAGGAGGGGGACAATGATAGAAAATTTTATAAGGTGTTTTCCTCATTTTTCAATTTTCATAAGGGATCAGGGAATTAAGATAGCCATTAAAACTCATAACAAGTCATTTCTCATTATACGACAGCTAGTGGGTGACTGACATAGGTGATCCTTTCTCTTAGCTATAGCAATGTGCATCCAGCTGGCAATTTAATCAGTTGTGCCCCTGCACCATCCCTGTCCGCCAGTTTTATCTTTATTATTTTATTTTATTTTATTTTTGAGATAGGGTCTGTGTTTCCCTGGGCTGACCTGGAACTCTTGAGTTCAGATCGTCCTCCTGCCTCAGCCTCCTGCCCGGCGCCCAGCAGCAGAGCTCCAGTATAGTTCAGATGTTTGTCTTCCCCTGCGTGCGGGCCTGGGTGAAACTTGATTAGGCGAATACAGTAAGACTCCCTTGGGAATACATTTGTAACAGCTGGGGAACTTTTAACACTACTGTTGCCAGGCTTTGAAATTTTGTTTCCACAGCTCACAGGTGACGTCAATACATGAGCAGAGACGCAGTGGTCTAAACCAATCACAGTAATCCCTTTTCTCTTGCAGAGATTGGTTTAGGTATGACCATGTGATATATTTCTGGCCAATGAGAACTTTTCGTGGCGAGAACAGGTGGGGTTGGGTTTTTGTGGAAAAGATTTTGCCCCTCCAACTCCCAAAAGAAAATGTAATGTCTGCTCTTACTTGCTGGGCATCATTGTCTGCAAGAGAATGTAAGTGCTGCAATCATTTTGGCACCATGGAGCTGGCCATCGCCACTGAGGCTTTGAGGATCAGAGAGACCAAAGGTAGGGTTGCTTACCTGGGTCATTAATGCATCGTTGAGGCCCTGACTCACTGAGTTAACCAAACCTGCTACCAAACTCCAGGCATCTTGCTATGTGGCATCTCAAAACACCCTGAATACACCTCTTCTGCAGTTTTCAAGAGCTGAATTATTGGCATCTAGTGTGACCTATACTGCTAATTTTAGTGAGGTTACTGAGCTGGACCTTCAACAATAAGAACACATTTTTCTGTGGTTCTCTAGACATAATGGTGTATTTGAAATAGATTTTCACAAATGTTCAGGAGTAAAAAAGCTTCAGGAATGAAATTTAAACCTAATCCCCATTTATTATATGGTTTTAATTGGAACCTCTATTTTAATTTTGACCCAAACTTTAATTTCTGGGCCAGTCCATTTATAAAATATGAGCAATCTATTACCTTCCAACTAGATAACTTTATGATCACATACTTATACTTTTTTGTCTGCAATATTATGCAATCGTTTTAAGAATGTGTTTGTGGTTAATGAATATTCTGATACAAAGGTGTATTGATCCTTTTACAGACGATTCAATGCTTTTTGATACTTGTTGGTGTTTCTCAAAACAAGTGGGAATGACCTCCGTTGCTTGTTGACTCCCATCCATGGTGGTCTTGTTTTGTTTTTGTACTGGGGATTGAAACCAGAGGGGCTGTACTACCGAACTACATCCCTACCATTTATTTATTTATTTATTTATTTATTTATTTATTCATTCATTCATTCATTCATATTTTGAGACAGGGTCTTGCTAAGTCTCTTAGGGCCTCACTAAATTGCTGAGGCTCACCTGGAACTTGAGATCCTCCTGTCTCAGTCTCCCAAAGTCTCTGAGACTACAGGCATGTGCCAGCACACCTGGCTCCCAACCAAAATTCTTCAAATGATATATGTACATAGTTGCAAAGAGACCCAAGCTCTCTAAATTGTAGTTCTACAATAAAGAAAGGCTTCCAGATTGTTCCCATTAGTGCCCTCCAGCCTGAGATGGTCAGGGACACACTTGTCGAACATAAACAAGTTGGATGTACTCCTCATTTCAACTAGGGAGAAGGTGCACCACAGGAGCTGTGGGTATCTCAGAAAGGGTTGGAATAGGCTCATTGGAGGATTTGGACTTGTGTTAGGTGATTTGGGGTGGGGTTAAGGAAGCAGTGCTTTGCTCTGGGTAGGATGCTCTCCAGGAGAGAATGTGATTTATGCTTGGATATTTATCTTTCCTTGGAGGAGAAAAGATGAGATTGAAGCAGAAACTGTAGCTGGTAAGGAAGTGGCTGCTACTCCTATTAACTTGAAAAAAGAGACTGCTTCATAGTTTGCGATTTGGACAGTAGTTGTGTTTTGTTTTGTGTTTGGACATGATTATAGAGTGCTTTTGTTTCTGTTTTGATCCATCACAGTCACTAAGTGGCTTTATCTAATATTCTGTGACATTGTTTATGCTCGACAGGAGAAGAGCCAGGCCTAGCTGTGAATGTTTGGCTAGCTCCTGGATGTCTGGGAAAGCTCGTTTTGTTTTTCTTCATTGTTCAAGGTTTGTCAAGTGTTTACTATATAATAATCACTGTGCTAGGCACTTTATGCAGATTGAATCATCCTCATGATCTTATGAGGTGGTATTAGGATCATCCTCATCTGACAGATGTAGAAACTGTGACCTGTAACCAACTTGTCCCAAATTGGGCTGTGAGTTTAGATGGTCGATGATGTTCTTAATCACTCCTCTTTGCAAAACCACACGGCAGCTGTGTGTGACTCGACTCAAATAACTGTCACTTTATAAGCAGCAAGAGCATTAATGTATGACATGTTTGCCTTGGACTAGAAGCCAATCCCAGAAACAAATTATAGTAGTACACCTATATTATGAAATCATTTAAAATTATATTGTAGAAATATAGGTATTGACTTGTAAAAACTGCTAGCAATATGGTAACAACAGCAGCACTTTACAAAACACAACTTGAACCACGTAAGGAACTTTGTGAAACTGAAGTTTAGACCCCCACATCGATATATTAGGGTGGGGTTCCAGTATCCATGTAACAAATAATTGGAACATTCATGTAGAGGATCAGCCTAGAGTTCTATTTGAGGGGTAGACCACAGCAGGTATTTGTCAGGCTTTCCTATTATATGATCAAGAGCATTAAAGTCAACACTCAGGATATAATTGGGTCCTGATGAATTCAGGGTTGTGGCATGTAGTTATTTAACATTCTCTTGCAACAGTATACTTAATTAGGATCAGTTGGTCCTTTTGAAGGTGGTGAGGATGATAGTTTACATCCATTGTCAAGTTTGAATAAAGCCATTTAGAACATAGACTTGTCTCTGCTGATGAGTCAAAAAATAACTTTTGGTGTTCAACTTATTAGAGATTAAATGTTCAAATCTGCAACTTACTTTCAGTAATAGAACCAAATAACAATCGCAGCTATTTGCCAAATGGCTACATGCCAGGTTTTCCTTTGTTCATTTTATTTAGACCTATAAATAGTTCTCAACAGTAGATCTTCCTACCTCCACTTATAAACAAGAAAAGACTCAGAGATGTTAAGGGACTTGCCCAAGGTGGCCCATGAATAAATACATATCAGCCGCAAAGTGTTTTCAGAATTCATTATAATTCCCACATCCTGCTTTCTCAGTTTACTTGTTAACATCCCAACAAGTTTTACAACTTTGAAAGAGGCTTGTAAAGGCTAAAGGTTTCAAATAACTGTGTATTTGTACTGCTATATAATCTCTGCTCTCTGCACCTGTGATGTATCAAATTAGCACTACACCAGGAACATTATTTGCATAAAAAAGGATACCAAGCTCGCAGTCAATCATTTGTCTTTGTGATATTGAGAGTCTATTAGTTTCAAAAACCATATTATAAAAATATCCTTACAGTTTGAATTCCAAGGAAATTTACAGAAAACAATTTGCTAAAAGGTCCAAAATAATTAAGTAAGGCTTTTTACACAATTTGACTAATAAAAGTCTCCAAATACCAACACCTCTGAAATATTAAAGCCATTTGGTGTAAGTTTTAAAGGAACATTGACTGTATTTAAATTGAAATGATTGTTAAGACAAAGATCAGCTACAGAAAAAAGCAATTTACCTAAAATTTGTCATGATCCCCACCTCACCTGAGGTAAATCTCTACCTCACATCACACCAAGTTAGGATGTCTCCAAAGTAGTACAGAATTAAGCACAAGTAATATTATGTTCAAAAGATATATTTTTGTAAAGATTACTGTGATCTAAAATAAAATCAGGGATATAATAAAAAAATAGAAAATTTCTAAATTGGAAATTTGCTTTATTGAAGATTCAGATGACATTCCTGAGTAGAGTGATTGTGTCCTTGACTAATTTCATAAAAATGACTTGGTGAGGTGAAAGTAACTGCTATGCTACAGAATCCAGCCTAAAATGACTTCACATTATAAGTAATGAAACTAATATGAATTGTATATTATGAATTATTGGTGAATCTTGACTAATGAACAAATTCACATGAACTCTAAATTGTGTTATTAGCTATATTCTGAAAATTGTTAGTTTCTCAATCATTTGAAATATTAGCATTCCAGACAGTGAATCTTGAAAATAGTGTTTTTTTGGTTATATCATATTTGAAAATGACCTTTAGTTCCATGTAATTTCCTTTTTAAAAGTTTTTGAAGGAGTGGTAAAGCAAAGTTACATTGGAATATTTATTATTGACTTTCATTTCTTCCAGGGATAATGTATATATTGACACATAGATATGTTTATATATATCTATGTGTCAATATCTGTATGCATCTTTATATCTACATATAGATATATATCTGCTTTTTTATTCAAATTATAATTGATGTTTATAAGGTGTCATTTCGAAATTGTTTTTAAACAGATCCTCATGAAAAAATTACCATGTGAATCAGTGATTAATAGGTCTTGAAAATATTAGCTCAGTCCTCATGATAAAATTTGACATAGGTTACCCCTCAGTATATTTGGATCACATATGTAAAGACTACACTAAAATGGCAATAATTAAAAATGATTTTCAGAGATTAATAATTTACTACAAATATGATATTTACAAAATATCAAATTTCCAGGGTTATTAATGACATATTATTCAGTTCCCAGTCTGTCTATATACATAGCACTCCTCAATGACAATTGCCATTCATGATGCTGTTTTTCTTTCTTTTTGTACTGGGGATTGAACCCAGGGACATTCTTCCACTGAGCTACATCCCTGACCTTTTTTTTGGGGGGGGGCAGTGTCTTGCTAAGTTACTTAGGGCCTCACTAAATAGCTGAGGCTGGCCTCCAACTTGGATCTTCCTCCTTCAGCCTCCTAAGCCACTGGGATTACAGGCACGTGCGACTGCACCTGGGCACAATGATGATTCTAAAGTATTTTCAGATCTTTGTTCATGCCACCTAAAGTATTGGATTCTGGTTATCATTGTTTTGTAGATCGTATGATAGTGATTATATTTGGTCTACTTGGCAAGATTTGCCAAGTTCTTTATTATGGTAGCAGATCTCTCCTTCTCACCATAGTTTGGGCTCAGGGATCAGATCTGGTTCAAGGTAAAGTCTCACCTCCTTACCAAGGTGTTCGGGCAAAATCCCAGTCACCCTGGTGGAGTGCCAGACCAATCAGAATCATTCCCTATCCTTGTTTCAGATGTCACTTACAGCCAGGTGTGCTAATAACTAATATAAATAACCTACTTGCAAATAAAAGTACTAATTAATATTATCAACCTACTGAGTACTTGCTGAAGTAGCCACATTTTTATATGTACTTAGAAATATAACAGACAAATTATTTTTGACATATTTTAACAAGATTTGAAACAGAGTTTTTCTTCCTGATTTGTACCATACTTTTTATTTTCATGTAATAAAAGTTTAATAATGTTACATATGTATTATATACACATTATTATTATGTATATACATTATAGCGAGTATTGTAATCCCATCTGGAGTTTGCACATAGTTTCCAGAAAGTGCTACACATGAGTATGGTATGTGCATACTGTTCGATAAATATTGGTGTGTCATAGTAAGAGGCTGGAAAGGATTGTGCAAGACCACTTCTCGGACAGGAACACAGATTGCAGAAGAGGCTAAAATTTGAAAATAATTCTTCTGCTTTCTTTGACAATACTTGGTCTTACTGCATTGGACAAAACTAGTGACTAGTGAATTTAATTCTCATTCACTGTGCATTCAGTATACACAATGTATAATTAATGTGATGTGTGCATTTATTACAGCTATTTAGTAGATACTCATTTTCATCTTCCTCCTAGAAAGGGCTAGTTGAACTTGGCAAGATTGAACACAGAGGATTTAAATAAATAGGGACTATAAAATATGCAGCTGAAAAAAGGCTGGACTTTGAATTTGCATTTTCATTGATTGAACTCTTTGCATCATCTAATGCAAGAGGTAGTCAGACTTGCAACCTTTCTTATTGCTGCTTCCCAGACTTCCCTGCAACTCTGCTTCTGTGGACAGCCTACAAAATGATTCCTCATGCCTCTGTCTGAGCTCCACACTTTTCCCAAGTGTCAGACTCCTGTCTCTAAACTGTTTGATTGCCTTGAACACAAGGAATGCCCAGAGTATCTAAATGCAACAGGTCCAAATGGCACTCATCTCATTTCTTCGTAAACCTCTCACTGTGTCTCAATCTATTGTTTAGGCCTATTATCTGGATACCACTGAGTCACTCATCTTCCTCACCCCCAACATTCAATCAGTTCTACTTCCTAAGTGGCTTGGAAACTTTAGAGTTATTCTTGATAACCCCCTTCTCTCTGTTCCTACAGTAATACCTAGCCAAATATTTTTTTTTCAATTTTATTTGTTCTTTTTAGATATACATGACAGTAGAGTGTACTTTGGCATGTTATACATAAATGGAGTATGACTTACTCTAATTAGGATCCCATTCTTGTGGTTGTACATAATGTGGAGATTGTGTATTCATATACAAATATAAGAAAGTTATGTCCTATTAATTCCACTTTTTCCAATTCCCATTTTTTGAGTAGTATTTGTATATAGCAAATAAACAACATCTTGTATGCTTTAGTACCTCTCCAAATGCATGTAATTCAATTTAAATGCTGTGCAAATGGTGGTTATCTGGTTTAAGGAATAATGACGAGAAAAAGTCTGTATGTGTTCAGTAAAGATGAAATTTTATTCTGAATATTTTTGATCCACAGTTGGTTGAATTGTAGGATTCAGCCCAAGGAATTTGAGGATGTGGAGGGCTGACTTGATCATGCTGTAACAGAGATTTTGGAATATTTGTGTGTACATAATGAAATATCTTAGGGATGTAATCTAAGTCTATAAACATGAAATTCACATATGTCCTATATATACCTTATACACATAGCCTCAGGGTAATTTTATGTAATATTTTAGCATGCCTGCATATTGACTATAACATATCATACAAGGTCAGATGTGAAAATTTTACACTAAAAGCATTGTTTAGCACTGGGTCCCAGGTGTTATATTCCTAGCTATATATGCCCTGCAGAAATGCATATATAACTTTCAAAAAGACATGTCCAAAATATTCATAATATTCTTCTTTGGAATAATCTCTAAACTGTCAGCCATCCAAATATTTATCAACTGCAGGCTGGATAATACAATGGAATATAATATATTAATCAATGCAGATGAATCAATCTCTCTCTCTCTCTCTCTCTCAAATAGAATTGAATGGGTTGGGGCTGTAGCTCAGTGGCAGAGCACTTTCCTAGTACGTATGAGGCACTGGGTTTGATCCTTAGCAGCACATAAAATAAAAAATAAAGGTATGTTGTCCATCTACAATTACAAAAAATAGTTTTTAAAAAAGAATATAATTGAGAGAAAGAAGCCACTTACTAAGCAATACATAGTGGATAATTCCATGTATATAAAGCTAAAAACCAGTAAAAAATGATGCATAGTGTTAGGAATTGGAATAGAGTTTACCCTTGGGAGACGGGATATTCTGGGTGCTGGTAATGTGCTATTTCATGATGCAGCCACGGATAACACTAGTGAAAATTTGCTGACTTGTGCACTTAGGGTCAGTGTATTTTTCTGTCTAAGGTTATATGTTAATTCAAATTTTTACTTAGAGTTTGCTCCTTAAAGTGGGGCAAAGGATGTTACAGAATAAGAATTTTTAGAGAATGCTAGAAATCAATAAGGAAAACATTAATGACCTAAAAGAAAAATAAGGCGGGTAGACAGAGCTTCGGATGCCTGGAGGTCTTCTCTGGGGGATATGGCAGAGGTCTTTTCCCTGTGTGCCACTGCCATCACCCAGAGGTTTTCCCTTATGGAACATCTGCCCCTGATGCTGCTGCCACAGATACCTGGAGGTCTTTTCTCGGGGTGCTGTCACAGTTGCCATCACAAGGAGGTGTGCTACACTCAACTCTGCCTCAGAAGCCCTACTGCCATCTACACTGCTGCCGCCACTGCTACTACCACCAACACCACTGCCACCAAAGTCACTGGTGTTCCCTGGAAGTCACCTGAAGGTCTTCTCTCTGGGGGCTGCGGCAGCTGCAGCCAAGCTGACACCATCACCAGTGCCCCCACAGTTCTCCCACTTACTGCCAAAGCCACCAACATCTGCAGCTGCTGCTGAAACCCTGCCTGCTGCCACTGATTCCTGCTACTACCCCTTCCACTACTGTCCAGAGGTCCACTGCCAGGTAGACTTCAGGTTTAGTTGCATGTGGTCATATCCATATTGAGATGCTGGGCAGAGCCTGGGGTTTATTTGGGGTAACACTGGGTTTGTGGGCCCTGCCATCTTGAGACACAGCTGCCCCTGTCTGGGGAACCAACCAGGACCTGGAGATTCAGTGTTGAGGTGCCTACAGGTTTGGCTGCACTTGGGGTCTTACTCCTGGAAGTATGGGTTGCCGCCATCTACTTACTATCTCTCAGGATTGCTCATCCCTGGTGGTGTCTCTCCAAATTCCACTGGGCCAGGCTATCCTGTGGGAAGTCAGAGACACAGCTGAGAAGCTTTTGGACACTGGCAGAGAGAGTTCTTCAAGTGTCCTCCTCTGGCCTCTCTCTCTACCATATTTGGAGCAGGGAGTTTTTTGTGCATCAGTTTGTTGAAGATGCCACAATACCTGGGCAGACAGACCCATGTGAAGCACATAGACTTTTCTTGTTTAATACTGTTGTGGTTTAGATGTAAGGTATCCCCCAAAAGCTCATGTGTGAGACAATGCAAGAATTTTCAGAGGTGAAACAATTGGATTAAGGGAGTCTTAACCTAATCAGTGGATTAATCCACTGATATGAATTAACAGTGGTAATTGTAAGCAGGTAGGGTATGGTTGGGAGGAGGTAGATCACTGGGGGCATGCCTTTCTGGTTTTTGTGTGTGTGTGTGTGTGTGTGTGTGTGTGTACGCATACATATATACATGCAGACGTGTGTGTGTGTGTGTGTGTGTGCGTGTGCACTCGCGTATGTAGTCTGGCACCTGGGATTGAACCTAGGGTTGCTCAATCACTAAGCCACCTCTGGAGCCCTTTTCTGGGTATTGCTAAACTGCTTAGGGCCTTGCTAATTTTGTGAGGCTGGATTTAAACTTATGATCCTTCTGCCTCAGCCTCCTGAGTTGCTGGGATTACAGATGTGCACCACCACACCCATCTTGTTGTGGTTTATATTTTGTCCC
The DNA here is from genome assembly GCA_020662805.1 of Glaucomys volans. Classification (NCBI taxonomy): domain Eukaryota; kingdom Metazoa; phylum Chordata; class Mammalia; order Rodentia; family Sciuridae; genus Glaucomys; species Glaucomys volans. The sequence continues at coordinate 78,413 of JAJEJO010052438.1, forward strand.
TGGTAAGCAGAGTTCTCTCTGCTTCCTGATTCCCATGTCCTAAGCTGCTTTCCTCCTCCATGCCCTTCTACCATGAGGTTCTACCTTACCTCAGGCCCAGAGCAATGGAATTGGCCATCTGTGAACTGACACCTCTGAAACTGTTCTTGTGATGTCTTCTGGTTACACTGACAAAAAAGCCAACTAAAATACTAAAAATATTCCTTAAGTTTATAGCAGATACAGTAGAATTTGAAAATCCTGAGCAGATCTGTATCTTTTTTAATCAGCAGTACTTCAACACCAAGGAGAAAGTTTACATTGCAATGATTCTGTAATTTAAAGGCTATATTTTAAAAAGATGCATTGCAACAGGAGGAGAAAGAGACACCAAGATAAGGAGAGAGACACCAAGGATGAGAGAGACACCAAGGATAAGGAGAATTATGCACTGTGACTTCTTTGATCATGAAGTCATCCAAAAAGTCTTCAGAAGACAGTAGACTCAGATGTCAGTGCAAGACTCTTGCCCCCAGCCTCATGAAGCCAAAATAATTGGGTAGACAGATGAATTTACAAATAATGAAGAAAAAACATACTGAGAATGTGTGTGTATGGAGTACCCATAGGAACACATAGCAGGGCAAACAACTTCATGTTCACTGGTGATAGAAGAGTTTCTTAGGGAGATATCATGTTGAACAAAGGAGTTTGAGGAGAGACATTGGTGATGGAGCTAAATGGGCAAAATATGTCTAAAGATTTGGAAAATGTGAGCAAAGCCTGCTTTGGCTGAACTCTAAATGTCTGAGGGAGCTGCATGAGTTGCTCAATGCCCCACATGGCCTTTTTGACCACAGTGGAAAAGAGAAAAAATGTTCTCAAGTATGTCATGTAAGCTGGCCATGTTTCTTAAATTCTTATACTAAACTGTGATTAATCCAAGTCCCTTAACTTATAAATGCACTTAACATAATTTGGATCTTCTCACTAAGATCCAAAGATACATAAATGTGATAACTTTATATTGCTTGCCATTTTCCTTTGTTTATTTCACAAACAGAAAAAAATACAAATAATACTGGATTAATTTTATAAACAGAAAGCTAGTAGAATCCTTATAAAGACAGTGTCTCTAACCAGAGAGATTTGTGGAAACTTGCCTTTTTTGGAAATCTTTTAAAATTTTCATCCAATGATGTTTAAAAGACAATTTTTAGGATTATAATCAACTTATGTTGTAAAATAGTGTTTGGGACAGTCCAGGCATTACTTAGGCACTGTGTAAACAGTGTCACTTCAACAAGACCTAAATATTAATTCACTTTTATTAGCTCAATAGCATTTTTCAGACAATTTTTAAATGAGTACTTTTTCTTTTTTTTTTTTTTTCTTTTTTTTTTTTTTTTTGGGGTTTGTTTTTTTTTTTTTTTTTTTGCTAAAGGGGCTTTTACAGACTTGGAATAAAAGGGCATTCTAAAAGGAGTATGTAAAAGGTAAAATTTACATTCTAATTTTTAATTTCTTTCATAAGTGAGGATAAAGCTTATGGAATGAAATACACACATGTATGCAAATCTTCAAGTTATATCCTAATTTAAATTATATGTTGTCTATACCAGTTTATATGCACATCAACATTGTTTATACTAGATTTAAGTTCCAGGGTGCAAAAATGTGACTGATATATCCTTCTGAGTTGTTTAATAAATTATCCTAGAGGACAATGAATATGGTGGGCTTTCTCATGGGTTTCGTGATAGAAATTAACTATGAAACCCAAGACATGTTTGTTTTCCTAATGATACTTCTTGGGAGCATTTGACTCTCATTTTCCATATGTTAATGAAGGCATGCTCTTCATATTACTACCTCTCATCATTTTTAAAATTTTTAAATTTTATCTGTTCTAATTAGTTGTATCTACCAGTAGAATGCATTTATACATTTTGATATTCATAAATAGAATGTAATCTCATTTTTCTGATCATACATATTGTAGGATCACATTGGTTATACAGTCATATATGTACATGAGGTAATAATGTCTGTTTCACTCTACCATCCTTCCTACTTCATACCCCTTCCCCTCCCTTCACTCCCTTCTATCTAATATAAAGTAACTCTATTCTTCCCTATCCCCCACATTATTGTGAATTAGCTTCCGCATAACAGGGAAAACATTCAGACTTTGGTTTTATAGGTTTGGCTGATTTCACTTAGCATGATATCAATCCTTCAAAGGATACTATAATCTTACTCCTTTCTTTCTATGTTTGTAATTTAGAGGTGCAAGGCCAGATCTTGCTGGATAACTAAACTCTTGCCTAGGAAGTTACTTTAGCAGGTATGTTCTAAATTTCAGTCAGTGATTTAATTTCATTTCACAAGCAATATAGAGGCTGGTTTGTTACAACAGCTTATTATGATAATTCGCCAATGTGTAGGAGTATTCAAATTAAATCTCTAAATTCCATCTGAACTGACTCTGAGCATTTAAAAAAGCAGTACAACATTTTAAACAAATATATAGTGTCTGCTCTTTCAATACAGTAACCACCTTATATTCTTCAGAGGGGTTCGGTGTAGGTTCCATTAAGCTCTTTTCCTCAAAACCACTAATGACCTTGGTACTAAACAAAGTGATAATTGAATTTTCAATCTTCCTCTTTATGGCCCTATTATAGATTTTTCCCAGTTAAGCATTCTTGCCTCCTGAAACACTCTACTCCCTTAGCTTCTGTTTTCCAGTTCTTTCCCATTCTTCCAAATTCTCAGGGTACATTTTTTTTTTGCACTGTCCTCTTCCTTTATGTGTTTATGGTCCTTAGGCTTGATTTTCTCATTCTACACAAGTTAATTTTAATTTCCTCCATAAACATTTTTGTTGGCAAAATATGGTTGATTGGTTAAAAATTTAAAAGTACGAAAAGTGTCAAGTGCAGAGTCTTCTTTGCATTCAACTCTCAGCTACCTGATTACTCTTTTAAGGAAAATCTCTGTTATGGGTTTATTAACTATCATTGCAGAGATATTCTACACACACAAAGTCATACATATGCACAAGACACTGTATAATAGTATGTGTAGTAGCATCTTTAACAATATATCATGTAATTTGTGCCATATACATATATGGAAACTGCATCTTTCATATGCATGTGGATAATGGTACATCCAGATGTACCATAATTAACCAGCTTTCCTGTATTATATAGTTCAATGCATATAGTAGAGATTAATTTGATTTCAGACATAAAGAGGTTTAAAAAAGAGTTAGGTGAGATGAAGTAATTAAAAAGGGTGAAGGAATGGAAATCTTGGGGTTGCCATTGGACTGGTGATTTCAATGTTACCCCATCTTTGCCATCAATCAGAGATCCAGAAGTTGTGGTGGCCATAGCCACAATTGCCACTGATATGAGGCTGGTTAGAAAATCCTGTAAAGGAAAGCCCACAGTCACACACATTCACTTCTACCTCTCTGACTTCGTACTCTGCCTGCATAACATCACAGAGATGGCTCTTGTTTCACTTGGCACTTGGATACCTTTGGGCTTTGATTCACTTTCTTATAAAATAACTACTCTTGGTGAGCCTAAATAGAGCACACATAAGAGTAGAAATGGATACCAAGGGCTGATTGATCAACACTGTCCACCCCTTTGGCTACTCAGCATAAGTACACAATCTTCCACTTGCCCTTAAATTGCAACAATAGCATGGGTCACAACTTATGTAATGGAATTATTCCTTACACAAGTGAAAAATATATTCATCTTCTCCCCATAATACAACCAATTCCATCAGTTAAAGAATCCATATCTGGGTGATTATAATTACTCTTTTAAATTAGTCAAAATTGAAAATTTATATTCTGTAATGCAAAGACTAGCTGTAAAAATAACTACTATTTACACACCATGGTATAAAATAGTAGTAGAAAGGAAGAGGGAGAACAGCAAATTGGTTATATATGAAGATATACACCTAAACTGGCAAGGAAAATTATATGTAGCTATCCCTGGTATTCTTGGTGTTTTAAATAGAATATTTTAGTACAGGAAGTTAGATGCTTGGAAACTTACTGGAAGCAGTTCGAGAGAGGAATTGAGATGGTTTCTAGTAGGTTAATGGTTTAAAATCATGACATAATCGTTGTGATTACAAAGTCAGGAGGCTGCTACTGTTGCTGACCCTACTGCCACATGACTGAGTCTCATACTCATGTAGTAAGTGCAGAAGCAGAGGTTGGAGTGAGTGACACACTTTGAAGATGGAATAATGGTTCTCTAGAAGTTGGAAAATGCAAGGAAACATATTCTTCCCTGGAGTCTACAGAAGGAACCAGCCTTGCCAATACCTTGATTTTTAGATTCTTAATACTTGTTTCAGACTTTAAACAAGAAATATAAGAGAATAAATTTCTCCAGAAATATAAGAGAATAAATTTCTCCTGCAAAAGTCACTAAGTTCTTGGTAGTTTGTTATAATAGCAATAATACTAATACATGATGTAATATAGAGAAGGTGATACAATCTAGTCCCAGGAAATTCACAAATTCACCCAATTCGATGTAACCACTGGAATCATGAGTTCAGACAATACAATATTCAAGACCATCTCAGTCAGATATATTTATATAAAGTTTTTTTTAAATTAAAAACCATACACAGACTAATTACAGACATACCCTCTCCTATTACCTTAAAACTACATACATTGTTAGTGACTAGAGCATTATCAAAAGAGATGGAAGGAATGAGCCTACCATTGAACCTTGTTTCTCAGGTTGTTTCTGGTGTTCTTACCTTCTTCATCTTTCAGACTCTTAGCCTATTTGACATATAGCACCTTTCTGCAAACACTGGAGAAGTTCGAGCACTGTTGTATTTCTCAAATAGGGAAAAATATTATCAGGTAAAGGGAAAAATAGGAAAATATTAGGTAAAGAAAAAGAGGGCAATGAGGCATGCCCAAAAGTGAAGAAATATAAGGCAATGGAGAATTGTAACTGAATTTAACTTGGGGAGTACAGGAGAGAAACAAATGAGAATGCATTTGTGTAGTTCCTCATGTAACTAAAAATAATTTTGTGAAGAAAGTTTCTGGACTTTAGTGGTTTAATGTTGATGAAATAAAGGCAAAGAAACAGAACTACCATTCATGAATCAAACCAGATAAAAAGAAGCAAACGCTTTACATAGACCTTCATGATGAGTTTGGATAGGGATTAACAATGAAAGAAAAACATATGGCATCCAGATGATGAAAGAAAAAGTATCAGGAGCAGAAATAGTGAAGAACATGAATATCTAAAAGGAAAAATCTCTCTTATGAATTTTTGTTCTTCTGGTCCTAGTGCCAGTTCTGGTTCCTTTTAGGTGTGCATGCACACAAATATTTATTAGCTGATTGAATAGACAAATGGACAGGTAGCACAGTCCCATCATGCCTAGCTCAATTCTCACACATCCCTGATGAAAAGATATGTTGTCCTAGCCTATTTTCTGCCGTTATAACAGAATATCACAGAGTGAATAAATTATGAACAATAGAAATTTATTTGCTACATAGTTATAGAGGCTGGGCAGCCCAAGTTTGAAGTGCAACATTTGGTAAGGTCCTTCTTGCTTTATCGTAACATGGCGAAGGGCATCACATGGTTAGAGCACAAGAGGAGGAGGAGGAAGAACAGTTCAAACTCCCACCTTTTATTTATTTATTTATTTATTTATTTATTTATTTATTTATTTTTGCTGTGCTAGGGATTGAACCTAGAGCCTTGTGCTTACAAGGCAAGCACTCTACCAACTGAGCTATATCCCCAGCTCCCAAACTCCCACCTTTCTTAACTAACCCACTTCCAAAATAAGGGCCCTAATTCATTCATCAGGGTCATGCTCCTATGACCTAACAGTCCCATCTCTCCACACTGTTGCATCAGGTATTAATTTTCCAACATAGAAATTTTGGGATAAAAATTGAAACCATACCAAATGTGTAAGCACTACTTGGTCTATTATGGTCATTGTGGATCCTGCGTGTCTTTTACTATTGACATTCTGTTAATCTGCTCACTTCCTAGAATAAAATCTTGTCTATCAAGGAATCCTTTTGTTTCATAAAAACCCATCTTATAAGAATCACATTCAGTTATCTGGATCCTAACCCTGGTAAAAATGTGTGGAAAATCTAAAAGTTATCACTTACAAATAGGGTTTATTGAAAAACCTCAGAGGATCAATCAAGAGGGAAAACAAATTATTTTATATGTGGTAGCACTCCACACAAATGTGATCTGTAATTAGTCATTCAGTGTCATGTGATTTGTCAGTGCTCTTCATGACTGTCTCCATTGCTGAACTATTCCTTCTGAGGCCAGTCTTTGTAACTGTAGCATTTGTGCCATACTAGTGTCCGTTCTGGTCCCCTAAGGCAGAACTTAAATCTTTTTCTTTTGTGATGCTGACAGACATGAACTTGTCCATTGTATTCTTTCACAAGGTGCCCTTACTTGTCAGTGGTGCCAGTTTACAAGAATATAGAGAAACTGAAATGCCCACCAGCATGATGATCCTTAATTTACTGAATCAAATAGAATTTGAAGGGTTATGGAAAATGATATTCCTATAAAATAACTCCCCAAGAAAATGGACAGTGTGGCTCGAGAAGTGGGAAAAAGAAATTGGCAGAACATTAAACCTCTCTCAGTACATTCCTGAAACAACAAGCCCTAAAGGAAAAGGGCAGATATGGAATGCTAGGCTCTAGCATTCCATTATTAAGGTCATAAACCTTGACCTTCCCCTTGTCAACCTAGTCCTGTAACCTGTACATCTAGCCCCTGATAGTCAAAACTGCACGTACACAATGATTACATCATCCTCCTCATACCTTATAAAACCAGAATCCCCCCTGTAACTGGGGGCCATTTTCCCATCCGGAAAGTGGACCCGAATGATGCCTGAATCCATGAAGGAATAAAGGCTTCTCTGAATCCGTCGAGGTCTGCCTCCTGTTTTTCCTTTTTGCACTTACAGAATTGAGAAATGACATTTTGGCTAGTCAAAACTGGCTCATCAGATTTTCTGTGCAGTTACTTAGGATGATGTTGGAGAGTGGTGTAATAAATAAAATACATCAGTATTGATAATGAGAAGTAGAAAAGGAATATCTGGAATAAGAATGGTAACCCCAGCTGGGTGTGGTGGTGCACACCTATGATCCCAGCACGTGGGAGGCTCAGGTAAGAAGATCACTTGAGTCTGGGACTTTGAGTCTATGCTGGGCAGCATGGCAATACCCTGTACCAAACAAAACAGGAAAAAGCAAACCCAAGGCAAACTCTCCTCTTCTGTTTCCCATTCCATGGCAAACAACAGACTAGACCTAGGCTAGACAGAGCTTCACAATCCTTCTTAACACAAGGCCCTAGGAAACAACTGTGGATTTATTAGTGTTGGCGTGTGAATTGAAACCTATTGGTCTTGAATATGAGGAAGAAGGCCATAAAAGTACCACAGGAAGATGTAAGAGTGCCACAGTAGAGGTAGGTAGGCATAACAGGAAGAAGCTAAGCTGCTATGGAACATGATATTGCAAAGGGACACAGTACAGTGACCAATTAAAAAATTATCTCCATATTCGTAGTCTAATAGCAGTTCCTCTTCATTTATTGTACATAGGAAGCATTAAGGTCTTGTTGAAATGCAGATTGTAATTCCAGAAATCTGAGTGGAAGTCAGGAATTCTGCAATTCTAACAACATAGGTGGTACTGAAGTTGCTCAAAGATCACATTTTGAGTAGTGAAGATGGAATTATTAATGAGAATTAAAACTCTGTCTTGGGCACAGGACTCTATGCTGTTCCTCTCAGTTGAGGGAGACTGGAGTAGGAGTAAGAACACTGAAGTTTGGATTTGAGTCAACCACTCATTTTGTGACTCCCCTCTTTGAGACTCATTTATTTTATCTCTAAAAAGAGACCACATATCTCATGTGACGCCTATGAAGATGTTGTTTGCCTGCTATTTGGTAAGGGCTCAGTAAATTAAAACTGATCAGTCACAGTCAATAGTATTCCAAAAAGACAGAAAAGTTCTGGCTATATACTACCACAGTATCCAGAAGAAGAATTTTATCAGCCTTCCAGATGGTTAGTTACATGATGCCAAACATGCAAATATTTGGAATACATTCAAAACATACTCAACAAATATCCTTCTCCTTTTCAGATGGGGGTATTGACCTCAAGAAGAAAAAGTGTGAGGGGGTTTTATGTACAAAGATGTTATCTAACTTCACTGATTCTTTTGTATACTTTGGAGCAACTTACAGACACATTGGAAAATGGTAATTCATGCAACATGGGTAATCTCAATTTTCAAGAAACCCTTTGATACTGTTCCATATAATGGGCTGCTTAAACCCAAGACAGCAGGATTCTTGATGAAACCCTGGGAAAAAAGGGAAATTGGCTAGAGAACAAAACAAAAAGTTGAGAATGAATCAGAATGGAAAATAGATAGAAGATGGGGTTACTTTCAAAGAGTAGGGAAGGAAATGTGGATGTTGCGATTCTAACAGTGACATAGGTTGGTTCTCAAGTAAGGGAAACAGAAATGGTAATTGGAACCATGACTCATTCATGCATAAGTATCAAGCTTGACAGGGTCATGACCTTTATATGGCAGTATCTTAGGACTATAAGACCTACATATTGATTTGACAGGAAAGATGGTAAAGAGACTTGAAATAATATGAAGCCATTTCCAAATTAAGAATAAAAATATCCAGCTGCATTATAAGGATTTTAGAAGAAATTTTACATGTTTAATTAATTATTCATCATAACCCTGAGCAAATAAGAAATATATACCCTTCTAAATCAAAGGATATCAACTAGGGGTGGTTCACTTCCCCCCTGCAAGAATATTTGGCAATGCCTGAAGAAATTTTTGGTTGTCACATCTTGGGGAGGAGGATATATACCCCTGTCATCTAGAGGTGGAGACAAAGGTACTGGTAAACATCCTAAAATGAACAGGACAGTATCCCACAAAAGAGACTTATTCAGCCCCAAATGTCACTAATGCCAAGGCTGAGAAGCCCTGGTCTAAACCATCATATCCTGATGTGTGCACATAAGGCAAATATTCAGAAGGTAAGAATTTTCTATACAAACCATTTGTAAAGCCACTATAATTCATGCATTAAAGTATTTATTGTCACTAAACTATAATATGTTTTTCTAAAGCTAAAAACAAGAGGAGAGGAAAATAGAACAGAGAAATTTAAGGAAAGGAAGATAACAGGAGAGAATAGTGAACAAAAACATTTAACCTTTGCTAGGACTTTGGTGCTCTTTCACCCACTTCCTTGTGATCCTTCTGCTGAATTCACTTCAAATGGATCCATCTGGGATTTGCTACAGAACAGAATCTGTAAAAATCATCAGGTTCCAATCTGGCACACAGATGTTTGACTCTGCACATGCCAGCTAGTTTTATAAACATCATTTTCTTTTAAAGAAAAAAAGCAGATCCAACAGGAGAATGAGGAAGGCAGTTGAAATAAAGAATTTCATTACTTTTTTAGATACATGAAATTTCTTATTTTCTATTACTTTCTAACATATAACTCAGAAGAAAATTATTCTTCTAACTAGATTTTCCTAGAAGGTTTATTCAAAATCAAGACAGTCCAACCTTTAAAAAAATGTTGATTATTTGTAGATGGACACAGTACCTTTGTTTACTTGTTTGTTCTTGACCTCAAATAAAAAGTTTAATTAAAATTTCCTCTATGGTTTTTATAATTCAAATCTTAAAATTTTTGGAACATATAATTTAGGCATTTGAGAAGCAGATGTTACAGGACTTTTAAAAGCAAATTGCATTTTTTCTCACACTTCTGTGAACTTCAATTTTACTAAATTTGGGGTTTGCCCATGATCTTTCATTGTTTGTTCTATTTAGTTACACATGACAGCAGAATGCATTTTGATTCATTGTACACAAATGGGGTACAACTTTTTATTTCTATGGTTGTACATGATGTAAAGTCACACCATTCATGTAATCATGCATGTACGTAAGGTATGGTGTCTGTCTCATTCCATCATCTTTCTTTCCCCTTGCCATATCCCCTCCCCTCATTTCCTTCTATACAATCCAATGTTCCTCCATCCTTCCCTTATCCCTCAACCTCCGGTTATGTATCAGTATCCACTTATCAGAGAAAACATTTGGCCTTTGTTTTTTGGAATTGACTTATCTTACATAGTACAATATTCTCCAACTTCATCCATTTACCTGCAAATGCCATAATTTTATTCTTCCTTAGGGCTGAGTCATATTCCATGGTGTATATATACCACAATCTCTTATCCATTCATCTGTTGAAGGGCATCTAGGTTGGTTCCACAATCAAGCTATTGTGAATTGAGCAGCTATGAACATTGATGTGGCTGCATCACTGTAGTATGCTGATTTTAAGTCCTTTGGGTGTAGGCCAAGGAGCGGGACAGCTGGATCAAATGGTGGGTCAATTCCAAGTTTTCTAAGAAATCTCCATACTACTTTCCAGAGTGGCTGCAGCAATTTGCAGTCTCACCAGCAATGTAAGAGTGTGCCTTTTCCCTCCACATCCTCGCCAATACCTATATTTGCATGTATTCTTGATAATAGCCATTCTAATTGGAGTGAGATGAAATCTTAGGGTAGTTTTGATTTGCATTTCTATTATTACCAGGGATGTTGAACATTTTTTCATGTATTAGTTAATCAATTGTATATCTTCCTCTGTGAAGTGTCTGCTCAGTTCCAAATTAAAGAAAACCTTAGAAGATGGAAAGATGTCCCATGTTCTTTGATAGGCAGAATTAATATTGTCAAAATGCCATAATACCAAAGCACTATACAGATTCAATGCAATCCCAATTAAAATCCCAATGATGTACCTCATAAAAATAGAGAAAGCAATCATGAAATTCATTTGGAAAAATAAGAGACCCAGAATAGCTAAATCAATCCTAGCAGAAAGAATAAAGCAGGAGGTATCACAATACCAAACTTAAACTCTACTACAGAGCAATAGTAACAAAAACAGCATGGTATTTGCACCAAAATAGGCAGGTAAACCTATGGTACAGAATAGAAGACACAGAGACAAACCCACATAAATTCAGTTTTCTCATACTAGACAAAAGTGCCAAAAACATACAGTGGAGAAAAGATAGCCTCTTCAACAAATGGTGTGGGGAAAACTGGAAATACATATGTAGCAAAATGAAATTAAACCCCTATGTCTCACCCTGCACAAAACTCAACTCAAAATGGATGAAGGACCTAGAAATTAGATCAGAGACCCTGCAACAAGTACAAGAAAAAGTAGGTCCAAATCTTTATCATGTTGACTTAAGACCAGACTTCCTTAAATAAGACTCCCAAAGTGCAATATATAAAAGTAAGAATTAATAAATGGGATGGATTCAAACTAAAAAGCCTTGTCTCAGTAAAGGAAACAATAATGTGAAGAGAGATCCTACAGGGTGGGAGAAAATCTTTACCATATGTACTTTTGATAGAGCACTAATCTCCAGAATTTATAAAGAAATCAAAAAATTTACACCTAAAATACAAATAACCCAATCAATAAATGAGGTAAGGAACTGAGCAGACACTTTTTATACATATTTTATGTGGTGCTGATGATTGAACCCAGTGCCTCATATGTGCAAGGCAAGCAGTTCTACCACTGAACAACAACCCCAGCCCCAAACAGTCCAACTTTTAATGACTGGTTTCTAGGACCTGAGGAAGTGGGAGTGCATGAGGTGAATTCAGGGGTTCTACAAAGGAACTGGACCCTGTTGTTAACCCTATCTCCTGTCATTTCCTGACTATTGCCTCTTTCTTCAGAAGTTTTGTCTCCTATTGTGACATGGAAATTCTGTGCAAGATTCCCCTCAAGCAACTTCCTAAATTAACTCTATTGTATATTATAGATGTGGAAGATGAAACAGAGTGGAGCATCACTTGGGAAATGAAGAAAAGCAGGAGGAAAGAAAATTCACTGGTAATGATAGCAGAAAGAACTTCTTTAATTTATATTTCCCTGAAAAGTCAGACTTGTTTATAAGAAGATAGTGTCCTGAATCATTTAACATTTTACTCTCTACTTGGATGAGTTCAACTTCTAGAGATTTGACATACAAGTGAGATCATGTGGCATTTGTCTTTCTATACCTGGCTTATTTCACTTAACATAGTGTCTTCCAGGTTAATTTATGTTGTTATATGTGACATGATTTCCTTCTTTTTTTTTTTTTGGTTTTAAAACAACCTAATTGGCCTTTAATATGCCACACTTTTTTTTTTTTTTTACTTTTATGTTGACATTTGCCCATTAAAAAAATGTTGTGGTTGGGATTCTTCTAATTTTGCCAAATAAGAATTCATCCCAGATCCAGTCTTTTTCCACAGAAATGAATTATTAGCTACATAATATATGCTACTAAAATATTACATCAACTTTCACTTTGTTTTTAATGATTAGAACTATTTTAACATATAGAATTCCTCTTCATAGTCATTACAAAAGGAATATTATGCCCGGCTGGTGGCACACACCTGTAATCCCAGCTGCTCAGGAGGCTGAGGAAGGAGGATCAGAGTTCAAAGCCAGCCTCAGCAAAGGCAACACCCTAAACAACTCAGTGAAACCCTGTCTCTAAATAAAATACAAAATAGGACTGGGCATGTGGCTTTTTAAAGGCCGAATAGTATTCCAAGGTATGCATATTTTTGTGTGTGCTTCTTTCTTCATCAGTTAATGGATACTCTGGATGATTCCATATCTTGGCTATTGTGATCAGTACTGCAGTGAATATGGCAATGCAGATGTCTCTGACATATTGATTAAATTTCCTTTGGATATACACCCAATGTGGGATTGCTGGATTATATGATATTTGTTTTTATTTTCTTTATGAGGTCCAATATCATTTTCTATAATGACTGTACCAATTTACTTTTATACCAACAATGCAAAAAGACTCCTTTTTCTTCACATCTTTGCCAACACTTATCTTTCATCTTTTTGACAACAGTTATCCAAAAAGGTATAAGGTGATATCTTGTGGTATTAATTTCTCTGATGATTAGTGATGTTGAACATTTTTTCATATATCTATGGATCATTTTTATTTCTTCTTTTGAGAAATGTCTTTTCAGATCCTTTGTCCATGTTTAAATCATGTTATTTGTTTTCTTGCTCTTGAATTGAGTTCCTTATATATTTTGGATATTAGCCCTTTATCAGATATATGGTTTACAAATAATTCTCCCATTCTGTAAGTAGTCTTTCACTCTTAATTTTCTTTGCTGTGCAGAGGCATTTTAGTTCAGTGTAAAATTTATTTTCTATTTGGTTTGTGAGATGTATATGTTCATATGAATATATACAAACTCACTCTGTCATAACTTTACAGCTGAATTTGAATATTGCTTTTATTTCCTTATTTGCATTTTATTTTACACTTTGTATTACTTTAGTGAATTTATTTATTATTTTTTTAATTTTTTGGTACCAGGGATTGAACTCAGGGGCACTCGACTACTGAGCCATGTCCCTGGCCCTATTTTGTATTTTATTTAGTGAGAGGATCTCACTGAGTTGCTTAGTGATCCTCCTGCTTCAGCCTCTTGAGCCACTGGTATTATAGGCATGCATGCTGCACCATACCCATCTACATTAGTGAATTTAAAGGACCATACTTGATATGATATGGTCAGGTACACTTTCCTTTATTTCTTACCTGGGGATTCAAGCTCATCATTGAGCAATTCATACTTCAGTTTGCAAGTGGGAAGAAGCAAGACAATAATGATGAATCAGTGCAACCACTTATCTTCAATTGATCCCTCAGTTACAGGGATCAGTAAAAACTTTTATATACACAAAGTGGAGGGCATTTTATATATACATATATGTGTACACACACACACAATCACACACACACAATCTCACACACACACACACACACAGTCACACACTCACACACACACACACACACACACACACACAGTTAATATGCTTCCCAAAGGAACCACTTACATTATGCAGCCAAATATATAAGTAGGTGCTCATCTGTTTTGCAGATATTTTATGTAGTTCTACAGAATGATAGAAGTGAGCAATTGGGGTGTCTCAAGTATACGGATGGTTCCTAACTGACCCTTCAACTACTGGTACTTGGTTCAGAAATCCATTTCACATATATACAAGATTTGGGGCCATTTCAATCACATGAAGACTCTATTTTGTCCTCATTTACCTCAGAACACTTAAGGGTAATAAGGGGGGTAATAAGTAGCCTTGATAATTAAAAACTTTACAAATTAAAACTTCTCAGTCTGCCTATGTTGATTGTCATATTTTGGCCATACCTCATCATTTTCATAAAGCATCACTTAAGATTTTGTATGCGAAGACAAAAGTTGATTTTCCACATGTGAGGAACTGACTCATTATGTAGAGTCAACTGGTCCAAGGAAATGTGGAAGAATATAGAGAAAACACATGAATAAAGGAGGGAGAATTACCAATTTGAGGCAGCTTAATAAGGAAGATTGAATAATTATTTTACATGTTGTTCTTTACACATAATACCCATTTAAAAATATGCTGTTGGCACTGTCCCTTACAAATTTTTGAAGTTGGTGTGTATGTACTATGGAGGAAAATATCTGTAATCTAATCCTGTAGCATCCTCTAATGTCATGTAACCTTAGGCAATGTGGTATTGGACCCAAATTATCAAGCATTTACCATGTCTGACCTTCAGATCTTGGAAGGCACAAATGTCTCCTGAGAAATCATCTTCACCCTCAAATAAATTAATTAATAATGGTGGGGAGAAGACATAGACTTGAAGAATTTAAATGACAATAAAATATTTTGATTATACATGAGGACATTAATAATAGACATGTCATTAGTGAAAAGTATAATCAATATTTCTGTCCTGGGCATAATAATGACCCCCTAAAATGTTTATATCCTAATCCTCAGAAATTGAATATGCTATCTTACAGAGAAAAATGGACTTTTCAGGCATGATTAATTTAAGGATATAAAAATAAGATTTTATGTTATCTGAGTAGATGTTATCTGTAATGATAAAGCCTTTAGAATATGGAGGCAGGAGGGCCAAAGGCAAAGAAATAGATGGAGGAGGGAATTAAGTAAGTGTAAGGCAGGGACACCAAATGAGAAACTCTGGGATCCTCTGGAATCTGGAAGAGGGCAAAGAATCAAATTCTCCCCTAGATCCTGCAGAAAGAATGTGACCCTGCTGATTTATTTTTGACTTCTGACCTCTCCAACTGTAAGATAATTTTTTTCTATTGTGTTGGGCTACTGAGTTTGTGGTAATTTGTTATAGTATCCATAGGAAGCTAATACACTTGCTGTTATAATTCACTTCATTTCAGTGATCCCCAGAGTTCACAGCTGTCAACTAGGAGATATGAGGCTAAATCAGAACTCTACCATCCCAAATTATACCTTTGTTGAATGCAACAATGCAGTATGCTATCTTTAGAGAACAGGGTGCTAGTAGAGGAAAAGCAGTCAGAGTGCGGAGGAGAAATGGAAGGTGCTGTCAGTCTCTCTGGGCCTCTGCTGATTGATTTGCAAAGTATGGGATAAAGATAGTGTGCTTCCCAGGTCTCTATCCAGCATGAACTGTGACCCAAACTTATCAAGCCATTAATTTTTAGTTTTAATGTTCAATAATGAACAAGGGATTTTAATGGTTTCAATTTGACCCAAACTCATGTCCCTATTATCAATTAACCTTAGAGTATCACAGCATAAACTTGTTCATTTTTCTAACTACCATTCTATAAAACTTTAGTTGAAGTTTTTTTTTTACAAAGAAATACTTTTGATGTATAGAAGACATTGTAAATGGAGCATGAGCATATATGAAAGATAGATCAAGGAGGAAATGCTAATCCAAGGACAGTTGTGGAAGTCAAGCAACTTTCTTGATGAAATTCACAAGGACAAGATAGAGTGCTCTTATCCCAAGCTGTATAAAAATCTAAGTATTAAAAAGGTCACTTAAGGATGAGAAACCACTTGGTGTTCAAAAAAATTTAGTTTTGTTGCTTTTTATTTTAAAATTCATCTCCCAGGAATGGCTAAATGACATAGGCTTCTAACTTCTTAAAGGTCAGCAAACTCTGACTTTTAAGACAAAATGATAAATAAAAACAACTCTACGAACTTAGGAAAAGCCAGATATCTAAGTGGTATTAGAGGATACAAATACAGCCTACCAACTTCAATGGGATACTTCAATCATGATGCAATGACAACTCTTACTAGAGAAAGTGGTCATGATGGGGGCTCAGCATGAGATTTCAGAGAAATCAAAAAGAAAACAAATCATATCCACAAGAGAGACAAAGACAGGAATTAAGACAAAAATGTTTTATGCAAGAATATCATAAGAGAGAAGAACACTTCAATCATTGAAGGGGATTTCAGGTGTCACTTTAGTTCAAAATCATTTCTATACTCTGAATTGTCTCATATGTGTTCCCCTTCCTTCCAGCTACAGTAATAGTTATAGCAAACAAGACTCAGACCCTGTGCTACCTCCCCTGCATTAGTTGCTACAGTTCTCTTGTGGAAGATAGATTGACAAATGAGAAACCAAAACTTCAATCATTGTTCAAGATCCCAGCTTGCAAGGAATAGAACCATAAAAAAACCAAAATCTGATTCCAAAGTCTATGTTCTCAAGCACTCCACTGTACTAAAATTCAGTTTACACATGTTTAAAAGAATATTTCCTGAACATGTCTCCTCCATTATCCCTTTAATCTCTCTATATCTCTCCAACTGTTATTACTATTCACATTTTGTTGGAGCTTATCATTTTATGTCTTATTCTCTCTAGCACTTTCTATATCTTTGCCCTTCTATATTGTAGTTTGGATTCTGTCTCTTTCTCAATTCACAATTCTCTATATAACTCTTTAACTCATTTATTGATTCCTTTATTTTAATGATCAAATCAGATTCTTCTCTTACCTCTAGTTCTTTATAATTTCTCATGCATTTGATTTCCTCAGATGCTTCAGAAATTTTGTCCGTGAACTCATCTTTAGAACAAACTATCTTCTATAGGGTTCCTTTGCTCAGCCTATTATTTGCTTTCATGGTCCTCTTTGCCAGGGCTCTATATGTCTCAAAGTTCCTAGACCAGATGGTACACTGTCTCACAGCTCCACATTTCTTCTTTATATGGAGTTGCATACCAAATACCTGGTGCAAATACATAGTATGCATCACATAGGCTAGAAACTGTGGACTGCGGCCCACCTCCCACCTGATGCCAGCTTTTCCAAGGCCTGTAAGTAAAAGGCTCTTTTGCACTGAAATATCAAAATGCTTGACATAAATGTGAATGATGTTTTGTGACATGAAAATGCCACGAAATGCAAGTGTATTATCTATAAACAATGATTTATTGGGACACATTATGTTCATTTGGGTGCATATCACTCTTATCCTACAACATGAGAGTTGAATAATTGCAAATGAGACCATATGGCCCACAAAGCCTAAAATATTTGCTATCTGGCCTTTGAAGAAAAAGTTTGCAGGGCTCGGTCATTTAATTAAAATCATTCATGTTTGGAAAATGAAAGTACACCACAGAACTGTGTTAAAATTCTCTGCTGATATAAAAACTCAGAGCACACAAGATAAAAAAGAAAGGATGTTATTGTCAACGCCATAAGATACCAAGAAATCTTTCTTGTTTTAATTCCCCTAGTTTTACAGTTACCCATAGTTTCTGCTCAGTAAAATGTGCCATTCCCCAATGTGAACACCAGATGGCGAAGTCAATGATGGTTCAATGGTACAGCAACATTTGTTTAGGAGAATATGTTATGTATAACTTTAAAACAACACTTGGTGAGCAGTAAGAATTTAAAGATCAACAAAACAATGCCAGACTCAGAATAGCCTTGGTGAGGAAATAGGCTGTCCCAGCGCTTAGCTTTTGGGGAGCTGGGGACTTCCCTGGAGTAAGTACTCTATGCTTGATCTTAGTGGTCTCAAACCGTAATATACGACTGCCCAGACTACTTGCAAACAGGTAGATCCCCAAGCCAAGCTGTTAGACAGTCATCCTCAACAATTTGAAGACTGTATTGTATCAACACATTTGATTCTTTTTCAGGTCCTAGAGTCTATATATGATTCATGTAAATTGTCCATAGAGAGCATGTATTATGAATTACAAAGGTAGGGAAGTAAAAAAAGGAACCAGGGAGAAAGAGACCAAGACCTCTTTGGACAGATATTATTTTACCACCATTAGTGAAAATAGATGTGTTTTTGATGAAATTGTTTATGACTGTTCATACTGACTGTATTCACAATTCATGTGGAATAACTCTGGAAGAATCAATGTCTCTCTTTCCATTTTTGAGTAAATCTAAGTAAGGCATCAGTACTTAGTTCACCTAACCAAATGAACTTTCAAAGCCTTAATTTTTTTCTGTGTTGTGTTCATTTCTGTTTGGGTTTCTCTTGAAAGCTTATGAGAAAGAGAAACATTTCAAACTTTAGATGTAACTGTCAAACATTCTTCAGTTAAATAGTGAAAAATGAAAACAAATTCTTACATATTTAGTATTTGTATTTAATGCTCCCGTTACTAATGACTCTAAAAATTGATTATTGAGATAAAATATTTTTTTAACCTACCATAGTTTAAAATTCAAGTTGGAGAGATTTTACAACCCAGACATCTTAGATTTTTGGCTTCTGATCACAAAAGCCTAAGATAAATAATATGGAATACTTAAAAAACTCAGCAGTTTTATCTTTGTAGCTGAGAATGCAGGAAGACACACTCAGATTCAGGATTTTTCTCTGTTCAGTTGCAAGCATAGATTAAAAGACTCCTGCACAAATATAGGAACAATCTCCCTAAAGGTAAAGCCAAAACCAGTTACAAACTTTACATTGAGTTAGCAGA
Organism: Glaucomys volans; assembly: GCA_020662805.1. NCBI lineage: Eukaryota > Metazoa > Chordata > Mammalia > Rodentia > Sciuridae > Glaucomys > Glaucomys volans. Next base: position 97,469 of record JAJEJO010052438.1, read on the forward strand.
GAGGCCATTCCAATTAGGCATGGTGAACATAAGGGGTCCATGTCTTGTTTTTCTTTATCATTGTCAAAAACATTTAATCACCTTCTATGTTCACATGGGTAGACCAGTGGTTCTCAACCACAGCGGTTTTGTCATTCAGGTGACATTTGGTGATGTCTGGAGGTAAGGGAACTTGCTGGCATCTTGTGGGTGGAGGGGGTTAGGGACAGTAACTCTGAATTTTCAGTAGGTATGCATCTCATTTACATGGGTCCCATTCTCAAACATGATTTAGAATTTTAAGGCCTTTATTATTACAGATTAATTAATAGAAGCCCTATAATCCTGCCTCTATGAATTTCTCACACAAACTTTGCAAGTTATAATTAGCTTGTAATTCTAAAAGCTGATAGAATTTGTAATTTAAATCTGTATGCATTTATTCCTATGTGGAGGTGTTTCTCATACTAAAACATAGACTTCAGAATACCCACAGCAGGGCTGGAGTTGTAACTCTGTGGTAGAGTGTTTGACTAGCATGTGTGAAGCACCTGGTTTGATCCTCAGCACCACATTAAAAATAAATAAATAAAATAAAGGTATTGTGTCCATCTACAACTAAAACTATTTAAATAAAGAATACCCACAATATGGGGAGAGGAGAAGAATAGAAATTTAGTAGATTAGACAAAGGGGAATTGAAGGGAGGGGAGGTAGCATAGTAATAGGAAAGACAGTGGAATGAATCTGACGTAACTTTCTTATGTATATATATGAATATACCACAGTGAATCTCCACATATGTACATCCACAAGACTGGGGTCCTAATTAGAACAAGATATATTCCATGCTTGATAATTATATCAAAATGGATTCTACTGTCATATATAACTAAAAAGAACAAATTAAAAAAAAAGAATTACTAAGGTAAAATGTGTGTTCATCAGTAAACTGTTGTATCTGAGCAAGCTCAGTGTTCTAAACTCCTCTCTTGGATGAAGGGACTGAAAGTTTATGAACTTAACTTTTGGCAGTTGACTCCCTGCTGGGTTTGGCCAAAAGGGTGGTTAAGGGAGACTTCAAAGCTGTAGGATGCAGGACACAGGTGGAGGCAGGTGTACTGATTAATTCTTGTTCCTGACAATGTCATCCTGACAATAGCTCTTCACTTGGCAGTGACAGTTGGTTAAAGTGCCCATTTGTTTCATATTTCCAGAGCCAGCTATATTGTACTTCTTCAGAGTTACCAGCACCAACCAACCAGGGTCCCCTCTTCAGAGGCCTAGGTCTCAGTTCCATGTAGTCCTTCCTCTGATCACTCCAAATCATGCCTTTATTCACTTAGCCCTAGAGCAGTAGTTGCTTGAAGTTAATACTTCTGTCTTATGTCAATGGGCCCTTCAGTGGACCCAGACCTATACAACCAAGTTCTTATATTCTTTTTGTTAAAATGCTTGATGTGATTTTCATTTTCCTACATAGGCACAGATTAAAAAATGTAAAACTTTTTAGAAAAGTTTCCCCACAGTATAGTTATTTATTGGGATCCAAAATATGAAGAAGTATGAAAAATATAACTTTAACTCCTATTTGGCCTTTGTTCATTAAACAACAAAACTACCAGAAAATTAATAAGACAACAGACAGAGTTCAAAGGTATTGTGATTTATGGTCTGCTGTTTTATACCTTACATGGTCAGTCTGAATTTTTAAAATTGTATGTTTGCACTTGCATTTGTTTTCACCACTGAAAGTCTTTGGATAGTCTTTCTCATAATTTTGGATTTTTGGTGAGTTGCTTCAGTTCCTTTTCAGACTTATCAAGAACTTCAGGTCATAAAAGGCAAGTGGCCTATCTGAAGTGTGTGTGACAAAGATTTTCTCCAACTCCGTAGGCTCTCTCTTCACATTGCTGATTGTTCCCTTTGCTGAGAAAAAACTTTTTAGTTTGAATCTATCCCAATCATTGATTCCTGCTTTTATTTCTTGTGCTTTGGGAGTCATGTTAAGGAATTATGGTCCTAAGCCAACATGATGAAGATTTGGACCTATATTTTCTTCTATTAGGTGCAGGGTCTCCGGTCTAATTCCTAGGTCCTTGATCCATTTTGAATTGAGTTTTGTACAGGGTGAGAGATACAGTTTTAATCTCATTTTGCTGCATATGAATTTCCAGTTTTCTGAGCATCATTTGTTGAAGAGGCTATCTTTTCTCCCTTGTATGTTTTTGGCTAGTATGAGAAAACTGTTTTTATGTGGGTTTGTCTCTGTGTCCTCTATTCTGTACCAGTGATCTACCTGTTTATTTTGTTGCCAATACTATGCCATTTTTGTTACTATTGCTTTGTAGTATGGTTGAAGGTCTGGTATTGTGATACCTCCTGCTTCGCCCTTCTTGCTAAGAGTTTCTTTAGCTATTCCTTCCTCCTCTATTTCATGGAATACTTTGAGGAGTATTGGAATGAGCTCTTCTTTGAAGGTCTTGTGGAACTCAGCTGTGAATCCATCTGGTCCTGGACTTCTCTTTGTTGGTAGGCTTTTGATGATTTCTTCTATTTCATTGCTTGAAATTGATCTATTTAAATTGTGTATGTCCTCGAGATTCAGTTTGGTTGGCTTATATGCCTCTAGGAACCTGTTGATGTCTTCCAGGTTTTCTGTTTTGTTGGAGTATAAATTTCTTTACACAAAGAATACAAATAACCCAATCAATAAATGGGCCAAGGAAATGAAGAGACACTTTACAGAAGAAGATCTATAAGCAATCAACAGATACATGAAAAAGTGTTTAACATCCCTAGTAATAAGAGAAATGCAAATCAAAACTACCTTAAGATTTCATCTCAACCCAATTAGAATGTCTTTTATTAAGAATACAGGCAACAACAGGTGTTGGCAAGGATGTGGGGAAAAGGGTGCACTCATACATTGCTGGTGGGAGTGCAAGTTGGTGCAGCCACTCTGAAAAGCGGTGGGGAGATTCCTCAGAAAACTTGGAATGTATCCACCATTTGACCCAGCTATCCCACTCCTTGGCTTATACCCAAAGGACTTAAAATCAGATTACTACAGTGATGCAGCCACATCAATGTTCATAGCTGCTCAATTCACAATAACTAGATTGTGGAACCAACCTAGATGCCCTTCAATAGATGAATGGATAAAGAAACTGTGGTATGTATACACAATGGAATATTACTCAGCCATAAAGAAGAATAAAATTATGGCATTTGAAGGTAAATGGATGATGTTGGAGACCGTCATGCTAAGTGAGATCAGCCAATCCCAAAAATCCAAAGGCCAAATGATCTCTCTGATAAGTGAATGATGATGCATAATGCGGGTGAAAGAGAGGCAAGAATGGAGGAAGGATAGCATAGAGGGAAGGGAGAGGTGGGGTCGGGTTGGGGGGGTAAGAATAATAACAGTATGAGACAGATATCATTGCCCTGTGTGCATGTATGAATGCACAGATGGTGTGACTCTACTTTGTGTACAACCAGAAAAACAGCAGCTGTACTCCATTTGTGTCCAATGAATCAAAATAAATAAAGAAATAAAATAAAACTCTTTTTTTGATATGGTAAAAAAAAAAAACAAAAACAAAGAAGAAAGATTGGAGGGTAAGTGGGGTGGAGGCTCTCTGAGACCCCAGGGAGGTGCCATTTCCTTGTACAGAAAGAAGGTAAAGCCATTGACCAAAGCAATCACTGTGGAGATAAAAAATGGAATTAATAAGTTATCTAGCATTATTATAATAAAAATCTTAGCACCCAGGAACTGAGAGGTGTGCAGAGTAAAAGCTAATTGAAAGATCCTTGACAAAATGAGAAATATAGAAAGAGTGAGTGAGGACAATTTCACCTTCTGTCTTCCCCCAATGGCCCTCTTCCCATGGCTTTTATACCATACCTTACACATACTACGCACTCAAGAGGTGTTTATTGAATGATTTTCTCATTCTGGCTAACCACTTTCTTTTCATTCTCACACCTGCGTTTTGGAGGGAAATTTTCAAAAGTTGTTTTTATAATAACATTTGAATTTCTATCGAAGAAAAGGACAATTCAAGACACAAAAAATTGACACATCGGGAATAGAAGGCATTCTTTTCTTTTCCTGCTCTCCTCTTTTCTCTTTGTTTGGAAATACATTTTGACATTATAATTAAAATGTAAAATAAAAGATGGCTGGATTTTTAAGGTGTTTATTATAATAAACTTACAAGTTATCAAGTTCATCTGCAGTAGAACACAAGGTGAGAAGAACCTATAGGTAAAGCCATAGCGTGAGTAAGTCTGACGATGCTGTGGGAACGTCAGCATTGTATTTCTGCAGGGTTCTGATTGACCTCCAGAGAATCATCATCATTGTCATCATCATGAACAGACGCTGAGCTAAATAGTAGACATAAACCTGCTAGAAATCATATTGTGAATATTGGTCACAAGTGCTAGGGGAAAAAAACGGTTTTGAGTTTTGCTTGAATTCATATTGTGCTTGAGTATTTTGTAATTGAAAAAAATAATAGTGAACTAGATAAAAGTGGAATGGAGACAGACTGTTAATGAGCACAGGCTCTCTTTTGGGGGTGATGAAAAATTCTACAATCCTCTACACTGTGTAACTTAAGGAAAATTGAATAATAGTTTTAGGTAATGATTGATTGATTGGTACATTGGATCTAGAGGACATCCTAGTCAGTAGAACAGTAGTCTACCAAGGAATCAACATGGCTTATTTAGTTTCCTGCTTTATCTGATTTTTAAAATATGATGACACAGTTAAATAGACTTTTAAATATCAGGGATAAAGAACACATGTACAACTCAGTATACATCTGGTTCGAAATATTTTGGCTTACAGAATTAACTGAGAAAAGAAGCTTATAGGTTCCAAAATCATTTCTAGAATATATCCTTTAGAAAACTCATTCTGAATCAAAATACATAGCAGTAACAGAAAATATCAATGTGCATAGGACAGTCACCTTGAATATTTTAAATGAGGTTCTGTTTCTTATTAAAGTTTATAAAAAGTTCAAATGATGTAACAGGGTGTATTCTACAATTTTACATTTAATAGTTAAATAACTAAAAGCCTTCTGTGATAGCAAATTTAATTTTTGAAGTTTTATTCATAGCTATTCTGCATTTATATCAAGATTTTGAAAACAAAGGTTATACACTCCCATAGATTAGAGTAGAAATAAAAACATCAGATTGAAGTTTAAGGGGTCAAATTTTTACTTTCGTATTTAAAAGGAAAACAAAACCTTTTTCTAATAGTACAATTTTAAAGTCTTATTCTAAGGAATTCTAGATTCATCCTTAATTTAAATGTCCAAGATTTTAAAAACAAATGTAATTTTTATGCATTCATACATTGTACTGAAGTTGCAATATAAATATCAACTTTTGAAAATGAACCAAGAGGTTATTATTTAGCATGTGAAATTTCTTTTCTATCCATCTTATTAAAAGTACTGTCTTTATATCATTTTCACATTTAGAAATGACATGCTACTGTGAAGGAAATGACAAAATGTGGGGAACAATTATTAAATTGGATGATGTGGCAGGAAGAATAATCAGTTCAAATATTTGTAGGGTGAGTATTAAATATTTGACCAAGCTAAAACTGGATTTTGAGATTACTATCTATTATAAAATACATTTTTCAATGTGGGAGGCATGATCATATGTGAATCTATCATAGTTCCATTGAATGTCTGAGAGTTGTTCTTCATTACTTATTACACAAGTAATGAAGTCTTGACAGCCAAATGTGGTATGTGTGAATTTTGAAATATGCCTGGTAGTCTGTAAACTAGTCTCATTTAAAATCAAGCATGGATTTAAAATGGGATTGATTATGCTAACATTTCATCCATGGCACAGGAAGCTGCTTTTTTGAGAAGTGTTTATTTTTCAGTATGTCCTTTGAAGTGAAATTTATTCTCTTTCCCTGGTTTATAGGAAGCACTAATCATAAGACAATTCCTCTTTTACTGCTCTCTTAAAAGGTGGTGTTTTTTTTGTTGTTGTTGTTCTTGTTGTTTTGTTTTGTGTTACTAGAGATTGAACCCAGGGCCTCAAATATACTATGGCCTCTTAACATTCTCCACATCACAGGGAACTTCCTCCTCAGTCCCTTATCATTATACCTTCTAAGTGTTAATTGCTAACTCAATCTATTTAAATATCTCTTATATGACAATCTCTGCGCCACTTCCTATTTGAGAGGGAAAGGGAAATTATGGTTGCTTGGTATACACATATAGTATAACAAAGTAGAAACACATGAAAATGAAAATAACAAGTTAATATGACATATACTAATACGAGAACAGAAGGAGAATGCAGGCTGAACATACTTGATGTTTGGTAAATGGGGTAACCACATATCATGGAGGTGCAGAGAAGAGCAAGACATGTATGGACAGGAACAGTGTGGGTGGCTTCACATAAAGGGAAAAATATCAACAGTTCATGACAGCACTTGGGTGGGCAGAGGGGAAGACGCAGGCATGTGAATACTTGATAAAAAAAAAAACAGTAGTAGTGAGGCAGTCTTCCTATTTGGAAGTCAATGACAGGGCAAGTGGCACTGAAGTCCAAAGGTAAAGGAGAAGACTAGAAAGTCTGGGAAAGTAAGGTTGGCGTTAGCTCATGGAAGGTCCCGGATGTGAGGATAAGGAAAAATTTGGAGTTTACCTTCTGTACACTGGAAGATTAATTCACTCACCAAGTATTTATGCAGAGCCAGGCACAGTCCCAGGAACTGATAATAGAGCCATGACTAAGACATAAACTAACAAGATCATTTTAGGTAATGACAATGATGATGAAAATCAAAATAATAAAAACAAGATGATGAGTAAGAGGGTGATTAAGGGCTGGGGATACAATTTTGATCATATTCTTTATTTCTTCAAAAGCAAGGAACTAACACAACCACAACAATGTCTTAGGAAGTTAATTTATCTTTGCTTAATAAACAATTAACAAGGCAAAGCAGTCTCCTGGCTTCTTTTCCCCTCTTTGTTTAATTAAACATTTACTGAGTGGAGCTTTTCTGGGGACAGTCCCTTAACTCTGTTTTTGAAATTAACTAGGATCTCTGATGATGGAGATTTAAAATTATTTTAATTTCACAAACTTATGGGGTACAGCACAATATGACATATGTATACAGTGTGTGATAATCAAATTAGGGTCATTAACATTTCCATTCCCTTAAACATTAAGAAAATTTTATTAACACATAACCATACATATTTATGGTGGTCTGTATTTCATGATAACTTAATAAATATTTTATGAATAATTAGAAGAGATTTTTATCATCCAAATATAAAGGCAGTTCCAGGCAACTTAGTCTTTGCCTATTGTTGTTCAACAGGAAGTTTCTTTTTTGTTTTTTGTTAATAAAAATGTTGCTGTATACCAATGTTTTAGAAAAGTATGATTCACAATTGTCACATTATGGAACAGTTTAGGTGTACCTCAGTATATAATGGATCAAGAAAATGACTTAAAATCAGTATATTACAGTGATACAGGCATATCAATGTTTTTAGCAGCCAAATTCACAATAGCTAAACTATGGAACCAAACTGAGTGCCCTTCAAAACATGAATGGATAAAAAAGTGGTATACACACACACATATATTATGGAATATTACTCAGCCTTAAAGAAGAATGAAATTATGATATTTGCAGGTAAATGATGGAGCTGGAGAATATCCTGCTAAACAAAATAAGCAAATCCCCCCAAACCAAAAGCTTAATGTTTTCTCTTACATGTGGATGCTAATTCACAATGGGGGTGAGCTAGGGAAGAACAGAATTACTTTAGATTAAGTAGAGGGGAGTGAAGGGATGGGGTATGGGAGTAAAAAGCATAGTAGAATGAATCAGACATTATTACCTCATGTACAGATATGACTGTATGACCAGTGGGATTCTACATCATGTATAACCAGAAGAATGACAAATTATACTCCATTGTATATGATGTATCAGAGTGCATTTTACTGTCATGCATAAGTAATTAAAACAAATTTTAAAAATTAAAATGTGGATACTGTCATGCTAAGTGAGATTAGCCAATCCCAAAAATCCAAAGGCCGAATGATCTCTCTGATAAGTGAATGATGATGCATAATGCGGGGGGAAGGGTGGCAAGAATAGAGGACGGATAGATAGCATAGAGGGAAGGGAGGGGTGGGGTCAGGGTGGGGGGGTAAGAATAATAACAGAATGTGTGACAGACCTCATTGCCCTGTGTATATGTATGAATGCACAGATGGTGTGACTCTACTTTGTGTACAACCAGAGAAACAATAGCCGTACTCCATTTGTGTTTAATGGATCAAAATTAAATAAATTTAAAAAAATTAAAATGTGATATATATACAAAATGGAGTTTTACTCAGCTATAATGAAATATTAAATTATGCCATTTGCCAATAAATGGATGGGAATGGAGAATATCATGCTAAGTGAAATAAGCCAGACTCAGAAAATCAAGGATTGGGTGTTTTCTCTTATGCTAGAGAGGAAAAGGGTGGGAAAAAAGTTGGGTGGAGGAATCTTATAAAAATATAATGGAGACCAATAGAGTGGAAGAAAGACCAGGACATGGAAAAAGGGAAAGGTAAAGAACTGAATGAAAGTGACCAAATTATGATATTTGCAGTATGAATATATCACATGTCACATGAATTCCATTTTTAGGTATAACTATAATATGTCAATTAAATACTAAATTAAGGAAAGATCAGAGTAGAGGGATAGGAGCAGGGGGAGACAGGGGAGGGAATGGGGAAGTTCTGGCAATTGAAGTGGGGTAAATTTTATGTGCATTTATGACTGTTAACATGAAACCCATAGTTATGTAAGAATAGTGCACCAATAAAAGCAAGTAAAATTCCTGAAGAAAGTAACAATGCTGCTGAAGCAGCCAGACCTTTTGGGAAAAAGGTAGGGAAGAGCAATGTGTTGGACCTCTCTTTGATCCATATGGAGTTGCTGACCATTTAGTACATCCAGGTCAGATGCTTTCTCATAGTTGCTTGTACTGGACCTAATTGCTCTTCAATAAAGGAAAAATGAATATGCCCTAAAACTTGTTCATTTGAGTCTGTGTTTTCATAGGTTATGTGAATCAAAACCATTTTAGGCAGTTCAGATTTGCCCAAATGAGGCCCTCTGACAAGATGTGCAATACTAAACCAACAACAGGGTCAGCAGAACTCTATCAATGTGAACAAAAATGAATGTTTCAGATAAGAAATGATTTCCTGGACTTCATGCCAGAAAACAACTGCATGAGTTGAGAATTCTGGCTCATATCTGAAGCAAACTGATTTCATAACACTGTTGCTTCTTTGTCCTAAACAGCTCTAATTTTTGTCTGACTGAATTGTGTACCTTTAATTTGGCATTCAAAATGTAATCTGCCTGCTTTGCCATATTCCCCATCCTATTCCGTTTTCTCTCTGGAGTCTTAGCTCTCTCTGCTCTCCTAAATTCTCTCCTGTGCTGCAGTCCTTGACAATATATTGTAAGGACTGCAGCACAGGAGAGAATTTAGAGAACCAATTTCATTGGTTCTCTCACCACTAAAGCACATTTTCGTTCATATACATATATATATATGCCTAACACAACAAAAGGTGGCATACAAATATTTGAAGAAATGTTCCCTGGCCCCCTTTTCCTATAATTCCTACTTTGGAAAAATTACTGTTATTCTTCTATATATGTAGAGAGACTCTATTTTTCTCACTGCTTCCAGTGGAAAAATCAAGGGTAGCCATGATTACAAAATTTTAATACACATACAAATCTCTTGGGAATATCATTAAAATGTAGACTCTGAGGTGGGCCTGAGATTATGCATTTTGAATAAGCTCTCATGACACTGAGGCTGCTGGTTCAAGGACCACTCTTTAGCAAATATCTAGAAAGTTCACAGGTTTAGTGTCAGGAAGACATTCAACTCCACATAACAGGACATCAGCTGACTGTGTCTTACCTGGATTTTTTCTTACACATAAAGCAATCTAGAGATGCTGTCTGCTAGGGTTGATTGTTTTGACTCCATGTTTGGAAGCCTAGAAGTCTGTGATACTCTTAATTTTTTTTGTCCTGTTTGTAAATGGCCACAAAATGGATGCTGTAGTTTCAGACCTCATGCCCACATTCAAAGTAGTGAAAAGGAACACGGCCCATTCTTTTATCAGAAGTGGAAAAGGTTTTTCAGAATCCCCTGAAAGCTTTGACTTGCTTAGGGTCACCCTTATCAATTTGGTGTCACTTGTCCAACCCTCACTCCAGGACAGACTGGGAAGATGAGTCTTCTGGGAAGAAGCAGAGAGTGAATATCCAGTAGACAACTATCAGGTTGTACTCTCTTTAGGTTATTCCTGCCTTTGTTAATGACTTCTATCTAACTTTTCTCCACTGCCTACCCTTTTCATATACACTCAAAAGATACTTAGTAATCCTTTGAAGATTTACTTAGTTACCCCCAATGGATCAGTTGCTTTTCACAGCTTTTATATCACGCAGGACAAGTATGATCTTAATCACCGCTCAAAGCGTGAGTTAATAAAGTCAGCTTTCAATTCCTTGAGAAAATGTTTACATTCTTACTGACTGTGGACCACATTATTTCACTTAAGTAATTTGGGCTCTTAAATACTTCAATTTACATTTAAATTGGGTCTCCGCAAAAGAATTAGATGTCAAGCATAATAGGTCAAAGGGAACATGGGAATGTTAATCCCCTGGCTATAAATAGAAGACTAGTGATGCACAGTAAACAGATCAAAATTAAGTTCAAAAGGCATGCCTAAAATAGACTTTTGCAAATGGGGCTTCTAAGGAAGAATTATTATAGTAAAAATAACTCTAGCTCCTATTTTAAGGAATCATACATGTTACATAATATATTTAATGGCAGATAAATAAGTAGATGTCTAATAAAATTATTGCACAAAAATTCTTAACAGGAAAATATAAACACGATTATGTAAAAGTTGAATATACTTCGTAGAAATGGGTGAAAGAAACAATTCACACATCAGAGTCAAATTAGAAATTAATATCAGATTTCCATTATTTGATTATTTATATTTCCTATAGTTTAAATGTGTCCTCCAAATTTCATGTGTTGGAATCTTGGTCCCCAATACAAGAGCATTGAGAAGTGGGCTTTGGGAGGTGATTGGGTCATGAGCGCAGACCTCATGAATGGGTTACTCCAGTCATGGATTAATGAATTCACAGGCTATTATTGCTGGAGTGGCTTTGTTCTGAAACTCATGTTCTCTCTGGCTTGCTTGCTCTGTCTCCCATGTGATGCCCTGTACCATGTTATGTTGTAGGAAGAAAACCCTCACCAGATACCAAGCAGGCATAAGCATCACACTCTCTGAACTTGGTAAACCCCAGAACCATTGAACAAATAAACCTCTGTTCCTCAAAAGTTACCCAGGTATCAGGTATATTGTTGTAGCAAAAGACCATGGACTAAGACACATTTCCACAAATGTTATCTAATGAATCAGTGAATCAATACATATGGGACATTTAAGTAGTCATTTAGAAGCTGTAAACTATTTTTTTCAAAATTTAGTTCTAATTAGTTGCACATGATATTAGAATACATTTATACATTTTGATAATCATACATAAATGAAGTATAATCTCTCATTTTTCTAATTGTCTTCTGTATTTCAATTGTGCCCACTGTGATATTTCCTTTTTCATCATATATTTTAGTAATTTGGGTTTTCTCCATTTTTCTCTGTTTTAGTGGGGCTAGGGGGTTATCAATTTCAATGATGTTTTCAAAGAACCAACTTTTTGCTTTGTCAGTTTTTTCAATTGTTTCTTGTTTCAATTTCATTGATTTCAGCTCTGGTTTTAATTATTTCCATTCTACTACTTTTGGTGTTGATCTGTTCTTTTTCTAGGACTTTGAGCTGTCATGTTAGGTCATTTATTTGTTGATTTTTTATTCTTTTAATAAATGAGCAATGAACTTTCCTCTTAGTACTGCCTTTATAGTGTCCCAGAGATTTTGGTAGGTTGTATTGGTATTCTCATTTACCTCTAAGTATTCTTTCATTTCATCCTTTATTTCTTCTACTATCAATTCCTTGACTATCCATTTCTTCTACTACCTATTAGATTAGCTTCGATATTACTATTTTATTGTTGATTTCTTATTTTGGTCCATTATAATCTGATAGAACACATGGTATTATCTCCATTTTTTTGTATTTACTGAGTTGCTTTGTTGCATCAGATGTGGTCTATTTTACAGAAGGATTCATGTGCTGCCAAGAAAAAAGTGTATTTGCTCATTGATGGATGAAATATTCTATATATGTCTGTTTAGTCTAAATTATTGATTGTATTATTTAGTTCTATAGTTTGTTTAGTTTTATTTAGTTTATTTTAGTTTTTGTTTAGAAGATCTGTCCAGTAGTGAGACATGTTCATTAAAGTAACCAGTATTATTGTGTTGTTGTCTATTTGATTTTTGAAATTGAGAAGGGGTGTTTGACGTGCATAAATGCTCCATTGTTTGGGGCATAAATATTTACAATTATTTTGTCTTGCTGCTGTATAATTTCCTTTGGTAGAATGAAATGACCTTCTTAGGCCCTTCTGATTAACTTTGGCTTGAAGTCTACTTTATCTGATATGAGGATGGAAACCCATGCTTTGTCACACAGTCCTTCTGAGATGTCTTTTCCCATCATTTGACCTTCAGTCTGTGGATGTCTTTGCCTATGACCTGAGTCTCTTGGAGAGAGCATATTGTTGGGTCTTGTTTTTTTAATCCAATCTGCAACTCTGTCTTTTGATTGATGAGTAAATCCATTAATATTCAAGGTTATTACTGAAATATAACTTATATTCCTGGCCATTATGGTTTGTTTCTGGCTTTAAATTTGATTTAGATTCTCTTTTGACTAATCCTTTAGTGCAGTTCCTCCCTTTGCTGATTTTCACTTTTTTTTCATTCATTCTCATGGACAATTTTGTTGAAAATGTTCTGTAGTGCAGACTTTCTAATTGTTAATTCTTTTATTTATCATGGAAGGTGTTTATTTCATCTTCAGATCTGAACCTTAATTTTGCTAGATATAAAGTTTATTTTGCATCCATTTTGTTTCAGAGCTTGAAATATGTTGTTCTATGACCTCCTAGCTATGACGGTCTGGGTTGAGAAATCAGTTGAGATATGAATTGGTTTTCCCGTATATGTAATTTATTTTTTTCTCTCACAGCCTTTAAGATTTCATCCTTATTCTGTAGTTTAGTCATTGTCATTATAATGTGTCTTGGTGTGGGTCTGCTGTAGTTTTGTACATTTTGGGTCCTCTAAGCCATCTGTATTTGATTTTCCATTTCATTTTTTAGGTTTGGGAAATTTTTCTGATACCATGTCATTGAAAAGATTGTGCATTCTTTTGGTTTGTAGCTCTGCTCCTTCTTCTATCCTGATAACTCTTCAATTTGGCCTTTTCATGTTGTCCCATAATTCTTGGAGGTTCTCTTCATGGATTTTTACCATCTTCTCAGCATGGTCAACTTTATTTTCAATATTATATATTTTGTCTTCATTGCCTGAGGTTTTGTCTTCCAAATGGTCTAGTCTGTTGGTGATGCTTTCCATTGAATTTATAATTTGATTTATTGATTCCTTCATCTTGAGGATTTCTGCTTGTTTCTTTCACAATCTCCACATCTTTATTGAAATGATCTTTCACTTCCTGTGTTTTCTCTTTGATTTCAGTCTTTATACCATCCTTTACTTTGCAGATCAGATTAACTACGTACATTCTAAACTCCTTCTTGGGAATTTCTTCTACTGTGTTGTCAGTAGCTTCTCTTATTGGGGCATCTTGGTTTGTTTGTGGCATTCTGTTCCCTTGTTTTTTCATGTTGCTTGTGAGTTTCCCCATGTAGATGTATGAATCTGAGGCAATACAGATTCTACCCTGTAGACCTATATTGTCACTGAAGATTTTCAGTATCCCACCTTTAAGAAGGAAACCAATATCTAGAACACCCAGTGCAAACAATATACAGCCTGAATTCTATTAGCTCCCAGCAAGGTGTTTACTGCCCTCTCACTATAAACAGCAATGATGGGAATTCCATCACTGTGCACAATAAAAACAGAAAATTTGCCAGACAGATTTACAACCTCAAATAGTGGAAAGAAAGAACAGTAACAATGTAGGACATGGTGTTCATGAGGGAGAAAGAGAGAAGTCAGAAGCAATAATCCACAGGAATAGTGGAAGAGGATCCAACAGAGATTGGCTATTAAGTGGAGAAAAGGTAGAAAGGGAATCTAGGGAGACAGACAAGTGAGAGGAACAACACATATAAAGAGGAAAAAATTTAAAATATAAGAATATATAGCAGAACTGCAAAACACCATGCATATATCACCATCTTCAACAAACTGCTGCACAAAAAACTCCCTGCTCCAATATGGTGGAGAGAGATGCCAGAGAAGGAAAAAAATAAAAATAATAAAAATCTCGGTGGACACTTGAAGAACTCTCTCTGACAGTGTCCAAAAGCTTCTCAGCTCTGTCCCTGACTTCCCACAGGATAGCTGGCCCAGACAGGTCCTGGCAGATCCAGTCACTATCTCACCTATCTCTGCCTCAGATGTCCTGGGTTTGGCCAGGTTGCATCCCAAGACCTCAATGCCAGTGGAATTTGGAGAGACACCACCAGGGATGAGCAATCCTGAGAGATAGTAAGTAGATGGCAGCAACCCATACTTCCAGGAGGAAGACCCCAAGTGCAGCCAAACCTGTAGGCACCTCAACACTGAATCTCCAGGTCCTGGTTGGTTCCCCAGACAGGGGCAGCTGTGTCTCAAGATGGCAGGGCCCACAAACCCAGTGTTACCCCAAATAAACCCCAGGCTCTGCCCAGCATCTCAATATGGATGTGGCCACATGCAACCAAACCTGAAGTCTACCTGGCAGTGGACCTCTGGACAGTAGTGGAAGGGGTAGTAGCAGGAGTCAGTGGCAAAAGTCATGGAGTCAGTAGCAGCTGCAGATGTCACTGGTGTTGTTAGCAGGTGAGGACTGTGGGAGCATTGGTGGCGGTGGTGGCTATGGGTGCAGCTCCAGCAGCACCCAGAAAGAAGACCTCCAGGTGACTTCCAGGGAACATCAGTGGCTTTGGCGACAGCGGTGATGGTGGCAGCTGTGGTGATGGTAGCAGCAGGAGTAGCAGCTGGGCATTTGAGATAGCATAGTGGGCAGCAGACCTCCAGGCCATGGTGACTGTGACAGCCTCAACAGCAGCAGCAGCACCTGGAGAAAAGACCTCCAGGCACCTGAGGCAGCAGCATCAGTGGCAGCTGTGCCTTGTTCCCCAAAGAAGAAGAAGACATCTGGGCAGTGGGGGTATCTCTGTAAACTAAGATTTCAAGTCAAAATAATTACCTTGATGTCCCAGGAGGGCATAAACCACAATAACAGATCCCTATGCAGAGGTGATCTACAAAGTCATAGCTTTGGCTTGGGATAATACTTTGAGCTTAAAATTCACTTTGCCATTATCATCAACTATCTGATCCCAGAATATTTAACTTTGCTTTCAAACCACACAGGTTTGTTGTTAAGTGAGAGGATGCTGGCAAGGTATTAGGCATGTTGTAAGCCCTCAAAATTCTTTCTGCTGGGCACAGTGGCCCATGTGTCTAATCCCAGCAACTCAGGAGGATGAGACAGGAGGATCTTGAGTTCAAAGCCAGCCTCAGCAACTTAGTGAGGCACTTAACAACTCAGTGAGACCCTGTCTATAAATAAAATATTTAAAAATAAATGTCTGGGACTGTGCCTCTGTGGTTAAACTCCCCTGGGTTCATTCTCTGGTACCAAAATAAATAAATAAATAAATAGGGCTTGAATATGGCTGAGTGGTTAAGCACTCTTGAGTTTGATCCCTGGTACCAAAAAAAAAAAAAAAAAAAATGAAATCCTCCTTTTCTCCTCTGTACCTTTCAGAGAACACCAATTCTGTTTTATGTTGTTGCTTGGTTTTCTGATATTAGAATATCCAATAGAAGCTTCCCAGGAAGGCATAATAGAAAAGACCATGAGATTGTAACAGGTCGTATCTTTATTTTGAAACCTTGTTAAACCCCAAGACATCTGAGATAAAGACTAAAATAACACTTTAATGGCAAATAGAGTGATTTGGCAATTCTCCACTGTTCCATCATTTGGAAGTCTCAATGCATAGCAAACTTTGTATAGTATGAATAGTTAAAAATTGATGAATTCCATAGTCCAGATTAGGCTCAGTGGTTGCTTATTTTTCTTCATAGTTCAACATCTTTTAAAAACTTCATGATGAGCCAGGTGTGATACATGCCAATAGTCCCAGCTACTTGGAAGGTTGAGATACAAGGATCACTTGAGCCCATAAATTTGAGACAACAGTTTGTTTCCATCAGAAACAAAAACACCAAAAAAATTCATGTCAGTTAATATCTGACATTATGAAGTCTTATGGCAGACAGCTTGGGCAGCAAATAAAGTGGGAGTACCAACAGTATAGAAACAAGAAGCAACTTCATGCTTGATGTTTTGGACCCACAATGGCACCTTCACTGTTATAGAACATTGCATAGACTTTTTCTTCTTCAGGATAATATTGATCCTTCTTGCTAAGGTTATGAGAATGGTTGGTTGTATTTCTGATGCACAATTAGGGGAGTCACAATGCAGTGGAGTCAATTAATTAAATCCTGTGAGCATCTGATCTCAAATAAAAATATTTGAGACTTGCAATCAGACTTATGGGTTCAAAAGTATAACATGAGGTCTATAAAATAGAGGTGAATAACTGGTTAACTGTCTACAAAGCCTAACATTATGTCAACTTCAATAATTAATTTAGTATCTGTAAACATTTTATTACATTTAAAAACCATCTGGCTGGGGATATAGCTCAGTTGGTAGAGTGCCTGCCTTGTAAGCACAAGGCCCTGGGTTCAATCCCCAGCACCACACACACACACACACAACCAAAAAAAACATCTGTATGTTATATTTTCTCACCTTGTGAGACTAGGTGTGTGTGTGTGGTGAATGTTGAGAAATTGTAACCAATTCACAAATCGAAAGTTACTTGTAGCAAAATATCATAAAACATAATTACAAAATCCTGAAGTTTTTTTACAATACTAACTTATGCTTCCTGTGAAATGTGAATTTGTTTTGATGTGTTTTTTATAAATGTAGAAGAAAGAAAACTCAGAATGGAACCACCATTTGACCCAGCTCTTCCTCTCCTTGGCCTATACCCAAAGAACTTAAAATCAGATTACTACAGTGATGCAGCCACATCAATGTTCATAGCAGTCCAATTCACTATAGCTAGATTATGGAACCAACCTAGATGCCCTTCAATAGAGGTATGGATAAAGAAACTGTGGTATATATACACAATGGAATATTATTCAGCCATAAAGAATAATAAAAGTATGACATTTGCAGGTAAATGGATGGAATTGGAGAAGATCATGTTAAGTGAAATAAGCAAATCCCAAAAAACCAAAGGCCAAATGATCTCTCTTATAAGTGGTTGATGACACATAGTGGGGTGGGGGAGGCTTGCTAAGAATGGAGAAGGGATGGATTGTATAGAGGAAAATGAGGGGTGAGGAGGGGGCAGGGAAGGAAAGATAGTAGAATGAGACAAACATCTATACCGTATGTATACATATAAATATGCAAATTGTGTGATTCTACTTTCTGTACAACCAGAAAAATGATAGTTGTACTTCATTCGTGTACAATGACCTAAAATTTAAAAACAATTAATTTTTAAAAAAAGAAAGACTTCAAAAGTAAAAAAGTGCAGGGCTATAGAACATTTAGACCAGCCTTGGATATAAAGACTGATGTATATAAGAAAGTGCACATTGATTACCACCTATCTCACAGAAATTCTGTAATTGAGTAAGAAGATTAGTATTTAATATGCAGTTATTGGCAAAGCACTCTAGGTTTTATGCTTTAATGAAAAATATTCCTCATTAAAATCTATTCTCATCACCCCTATCCTCAGTCCAAATTCTTAACTAATTAATCCCACATTTTAAGATTTCAAATGTAAAATTCTAGCATTGGTTTTCATGGAGTTTCATAATTCACTCCTAATTGACTCAGTTCTTTACAACTGTCAGACTGACACTTTGTCCTGGCATAAACAATGCACTTTCTTTCATCTGGAAGGACACTCCTTGTTCTTAATCCTCCACAAATTTATGATTTATTGAGCCTACTATGTGCCAGGCAATGTGCTAGCATTTCGGAATGCAAAGTGAATGAAACATCATCCCTGCCTCATAGAACTTATAATTCATTACTTTGCTATTCAGAATGTCATCTTTGGACCAGCAGCACCATCACCTGATAGTGATGCAGACTCTAGGTTTCCAACCCACACCTAGTGAGCCATAATCTGTCCTTTAACAAGATTCCCAGGTGATTCACAAGCATATCAAAGTCTGAGCAGCACTGTGGATTTACAAATGATAGGTAAAAAGAATGGAACTTTATTCAGTGGATAAATGTATGATTCAAGTTCAACTCAGTGAGCTTGACTTCCACCTATCTCTTAGAGCTGTTCTTACTCCTCCAGTTCACAATGCCCATATCTGAATATCTGTTACACAGCCTTCTACCATCAGCTTGTAGTCATAGACCTTGCTCTTGTTCCCTGTTGTTTTCAGCACAGAATGTACTCATTCCCCAATGGGAATATACCATCTGATAGCATTCATGGCAGCCACAATATCATCACAATACAAATTAGATTAGGGCTGCTTATCCATCTTAATGAAGATGAATTGTTGTCAGATATTTCTCCCACTGCCTAGAATTGCTGTTATGCAGATATGAACAACACCTAAGCAGATAGACCTCATGCCTGCTGGGGCAATTTACTGGGAAAAACTCAAGGTAGCAGTGGCCAATATTATAGGGCAATACACAGCGATCTAGCAAGATCAGGTATCAGACCCATTGAGGGTGCAAAATAAAATAGAGGGGAACCTTAAACAATCTAAAGAACAGCAGGAAGGGAGGAAAGAAAATGAAGAACTGGGATAAAGACAAAGCATAAAATAAGATAGAAAAAAATGAACCAAATTAGTTTTATGACTAAAGTAGTGAAAAATAAATGACCACAGCATGAATTTTTAAAAATGCTTCTTATAAGTTGTATGGTTCACATGAAATATTAAAAAAACGAGCACAGAAATACTTAAAATCAGATTACTACAGTGATGCAGCCACATCAATGTTCATAGCTGCTCAATTCACAATAGCTAGATTGTGGAACCAACCTAGATGCCCTTGAATAGATGAATGGATAAAGAAACTGTGGTAAATATGCACAATGGAATATCACTCAGCCTTAAAGAAGAATAAAATTATGGCATTTGTAGGTAAATGGATGATGTTGGCGACTGTCATGCTAGGTGAGATTAGCCAATCCCAAAAATCCAAAGGCCGAATGATCTCTGTGATAAGTGAATGATGATGCATAATGCAGGATGGAAGGGAGGCAAGAATGGAGGAAGGATAGATAGCATAGAGGGAAGGGAGGGGTGGGTTCAGGGTGGTGGGGTGGTAAAAATAATAACAGAATGTGTGACAGACATCATTGCCCTGTGTACATGTATGAATGCACAGATGGTGTGACACTACTTTGTGTATAACCAGAGAAACAATAGCTGTACTCCATTTGTGTTCAATGGATCAATAAGTAAATAAAAAAAAGAAAGTTAGATGATTGGGAAAGTTCAGACAGTTTATATTTTTGTACCAGGGATTGAACCAGGGACACTTAACCACCAAGCCATATCCCCAGCCCTTTTCATTTTTTTTTTTTTTTAATTTTGAGACAAAGTCTTGTTAAGTTGCTGAGGCTGGCTTTGAATTTGTGATCCTCCTGTTTCAGCCTCCTGAGGCACTGGGATTACAGGCATGCATGACCGCACCTGGCTTATCAGATAAATATTAATGAAACAAAGTTGGTATATCCATAGTCTATCAGACAAAACAGACTTAAGGTAAAAGGTATTTCAAAAAGTAATGTATATTATTAATTGTTATATGTGTGTACACGCACATAATCCAAATGAACTGGAAAATACACAGTATGCTTTTCAAGTATACGTGGAACTTTACAAAATATGACTACATACTAGGACATAAAACAGTCTTGACAAATGTCAAAAATATAAACTGTCTCATCCCTTCTGATTACAACTACATTAGAAATTGAGAATTACAAGAGTAGAAAACAAATATCCCACATTTTCAGAAATTAAATAAAAATATATAGCTCAAGAGGTAATATTGGAAATTAGAAGCCACTTACAATTTAAAGACATTAAAAATACTACCTATCACATTTTGGGAGCACAGCTAAAGTGGGATTTGGTGGAAGTTTATCGACATAAATGCTTATATTAGAAAAGAAGGTACAAAGAAACTAAACCCCCATATTAAGACATCAGGAAAGGAACATAGAACAAATTTGAGAAATGTAGATGGATGAAAATAATAAAGATAATTAAGTGAAAAGATATGATAGAGTAGATGAAAATAAAAGCCAAGTTCTTTAAAGGACAGTCGTGACTACTGGATAAATGCATAAAATAGAGACAAAATCCAAATCAAAACAAATGAAACACCAAAATTGTTAGGAATGTAAAAACAGATAGCTCCAGGTGCCACAGAATTAAAAGATACAAGATCCCTGCATGATGGTGAATGCCTATAATCCCAGTTACTGGGGAGGCTGAGTTAGGAGGATTGCAGGTTCAAGGCCAGCCTCTGCAACTTAGTGAGACCCTAAGCAACTTAGTGAGACCCTGACTCAAAATAAAAAAATAAAAAGGGCTGGGGATGCTGTTCAGTGAAAAAAGTACTTTTGGGTTCAATTCTCAGTAACTAATACCCGCCACCCCCCACACAAAACCAAGATTCACTAAATTTACAGGATGGGTGTATCTTATGCCAGACAGTCTCTGGATTTTCTTAGTGAAAGTAGGAAAGAAGGACCTCAAAGGAGACTGAGGAGTAAAGGGCCTATCCTCTAAAGCCCTGCGACTGATCATCTCTATGCAATCTCAGTGGAATTTTCTCCTGTAAAAGAAGGACAGGTATTCCCTTTGACAAATACTGTCAGGGACGTTTAACTTACCAGTGATGATGCCTTTACACAGAGAATTTGGGAACCCCTCTTCTGAAACAGTGCTTAGCACAGCAGTGGTGGGTCCTTGGAGAATGTATTTAAGTTTTGGTGTCAGAGTAAGGACCCTTGCATCGATTCTGATAAGAAAGATGAATAGAGGTGAAAAAATATTTTGAACCAAAATAATATGAAACTTCAAATTATAGAGACAAGTGTTATTTGGCTCTTAACTGTCTCTGGAGGCATTTTGTATAGAGGACTTTCACATATTTTTAGCAATAGAAGCATAATTCTGTGAGTCCTTCCTCTATAGGGGGTTGTGTTGGTAACCTTATTCAGCTGGCAGGTTTTTAGATGAAAATCAGATTACTTTGCTCTGATAGTTACTTATTTAGTGTTTGTTGCATTGAAGAAACATAAACAAACACATTGACTTTATAGTTTGTAATAATTGGTAACTCAATAAATGATAGCTATTTTATTGATGTTTAATATCATGAATATAATCTATATGTTAAAGAAAATATGGTTTCTATATTCAAGTGTATATTTCTTCTCTTCAAGTATGTATTTCTTTTGGTACCAGGGAGTAAACCCAGGGGCAGTTAACCACTTAGCCACATCCCCAGCCCTTCTAATTTTTTATTTAGAGAAGAGGTTTCACTAAATGGCTTAGGGCCTCCTTAAATTGCTGAGGCTGGCTTTGAACTTGCAATCCCCCTGCCTCAGTCTCCCTAGTATTTGGTTTATAGCCGTGCACCACTGTGCCCAGCACAGGAGGATATTTTTGATGATCTATCAAAAAAGAGCAATAGACTGGAGTATGCACAATTGTTTTTGTTATTTAAGGTTTAGTATCAGACTGATGCTTAAAAAAGTGCACATACTTCTAATAATCATGGAAGATTTATCATGGTCCAATAAGATGATTGATCCCATTATTTTTATGAGCTTTTGTGTGCTTGTCTTCCCAGATTACTGTAACATCTTGTCAATGAGTTTATATTGAATAGGCTGGGAATGGTTTAGTTTGCTTCCTACTGACAGTCAGTAAGGAATGACGTCAATGATACTAGAGCCTTCAGATTTATCTAGTTGAATTTATGTCACCGCTCACGGTTTGTTTCCTGATGCCTTTTAGCAAAAAAAATGTTTTCTACTGTCATAATGTGACTGTGTAAAATGAGTGGAAAGTAACTGGTTTATTAATCACTTTAAGTTTATGGCATCATGAGGCCCATGCTCAGAAAGAATGAACAGAACACCACATAATTGTACATTCAGTCTAGAAAATGCTTTGTCCAAGTACTGTATGCACGTTGGTAGGATAAACATTTGTATCCTGTGTTCCTCTTTATGCAGCCAATAGCTCACAGAGCAGTGCTTTTCCAGTTGGATTCCATCCTTTATTGTGTTTATCACTTACTGGCCCTTTCCCACGGGGAAAACCCCAAACTGATGACTCAGGTTTCAAAAAGCCATTCAATAGGTCAAAGATAAAGTTACTTTTCTTCTCTAATTAGCTCCTCCTCCTTGCTTGCCTAGTGCTCACATGAATAATATTGAACTGTGTCACAACACACAAACAATGACAGATTAGCTGGCACGTTGCTGGCTCCATCTGCCAATACAGAGAGCACCACACCAGTTTTTCATTTTTAGTTAGGAGTTTTTACATCAAGAAAAATATAAAAGTATAAAAATATCATCATGGTTGATCCTCTGTTGATGGATTGGAATTATAAAGCAAGTTCTAGGCCATACTCATATATTGGTTAAGTATTGTGAGTAATTCCAACAGTTGATGTCCAAGGCTTTTTCCATTACATATTATACAGCCATATGAGATAGTACTTGCATTGTACATTTCAAAATCACTGGAAGTATAAATTTTAAATGTCCTCACCATAAAAATAAGTATTTAAGCTATTGGATATGTTAATAAGCTTGATTGAATTTTTTTCATTGTATTCATTACTCATAATATCACCTTGTAACCCATAAATATATACAACTGTAATTTGCCAATTTATGATTTAAAAACAAACAACAAAGACATAGTTTGCAAATAGTGCCAAGTTCCCAGGAAGAAAACTAACAAATTAGGACATTACTAGTAATAGTTCATGAAAAGACTTCATTGTAATTAAATGCCTTGGATGAGTTCATGTTTTTAATGCACCCAGTTGAACTGTTAATGCCTAATTAAAATTATAGCTCTTTTCTCTGGATACAAGTAATTTTGGACTTCTTTTTAAAATTTATTTTTCACATTTTTTAAATGTTTGCCTTCACTCTAAACTGAGGACACACTTACTACAAATTGTGTCAAAATAGCAATAATGTGCAATAAATCCAGATGCACTGTTTTATAGAAAAGAGTGAGACTTTCCTTGTTTATGTTGGCAGATGATGGAGACAGGTGAAACTTCCATTTGTTTCCATTAAAAACAGGTAACAGTTTCTCATTAATTAAAGAAAGAAATTTTGAGAGCAGTCTCCTGTCTGGGGATTGCCTTATCCTCAGGCCCTTGAAATGTGAGTTTCAGGCTGTTATGTGACTTTTATCTATCACCATTATTTAGAGATGGGGTGGGAGTTAAGAGCTGTCCATTAACTTAGAAGTCCAGGTTTAATGGTACAACCCCAGAGTCTAAAGGATCATCCAAACATGTACATATGGTTAAGTAAGCTTCAACAGATCTAAAGACAAAAGCTGAAAGAAGTTAGGTGGGTTTCATGGGCGGGCCAGTTCTCATGTTTAACTCCAACCCTACCCTAATTTCCATTCAATGACTCCAGGCTTCTAACAATGGATAGTACTGTCCCTCAGTAAGGGACTGTACTGTACTCACTGTTTAGAGGCAAGTAGTGATTTGTAAGGTGCATGCTCTTCTGCTTGCTCCCCTCTCCCTCACAGCCCTCTCTGATGATGTGTCAGAATTGTTATCTGTGACATTCTGATAAGAAAGCCAGGCCCAGGGGAGTGGTGTGGTCTCTTGGGATCACACAGCAAGTCCCAGGCAAAACAAGCATTAGCATCTTCTGTCCACCCCTTAGTCTGTTCTACATCATTGCTTTCCCAAGGAGGTCACCAGTGATCTCAGATGCCAGAGTGAGATATCACACCCTGAAGACAGATTCCCTACGGTTCTAAGAACCCTAATACTTTGTTAGACTAAACTTGGAATATTCTCTTGCATTAATGTAGGTTTTCAATGTCATTATTTGAACCTAGGAACAACAACCAAGTTACTTATATTCCTCAGTGCATAATACACCATCATCTAAATACCTATGTAAAGATTTTTATTTAAAATGTATTATTATTCCCCTCTATGTTCTTCTTACACGATGCTGCCTTAAGTTCAGCATGTCTTTTGGTATGAACGTGGCCTTGAAAAGCCTCACGCATAGTGTACTATTATCACCAGCCTGAACAATATACAGGAATAAAATCTATAACAGAATAAAACACATAACAGAATAAAATATGTAACAAAAGCATATATGTAAAAAGATTACCATTTCTCATTTTGTTAATTTTCTTCTTTATCCTGTAGCCCACCTGAGGCATATACTCTGACATGTTGTCTTTCTATAAGAATGTATCCTGGCCAGGTGCGGTGGTGCAAACCTGTAATCCCAGCACTTGGGAGGCTGAGTCAGGAGGATTGCGAGTTCAAAGCCAGCCTCAGCAATTTAGTGAGGCCCTAAGAAACTCAGTGAGACCCTGTCTCTAAATAAAATACAAAATAGGGCTGGGGATGTGGCTCAGTGGTCCAGTGCCCCTGGGTTCAATCCCCAGTACCAAAAAAGAAAAAGAATGTATCCTGGAAAAATATTAATTGTTGCTTTCTGTTCTTAATGTATTATTTTAACTTATACAATACTATTATAATATCAAGATCTCATTCTCTTACTATTTTACTTAACCCTGTGTTTTTAAGATGTACTTTTACATGCTTTTAGTTCATTGCTTCTGATTCCTGCTTTGCTTTTCATCTTATACTTGAACTACATTTTACTAATTAGTTGCCTTAGTGATTGATGACTTTCATTTTTGCTTTTGATTCATTTTGAGATCCCTTATGCCCAGAGGTTTGAGATAGTTATCCAAATTATTTACCATCCTAAATTGAGCCAATTTCCCAGTTTTATCCAGTGAACATTTTTGTCCTTAGTTTTGAATGAAATAAATCAGTCTTCTCTCTTATTTTGAAAAATAAATAAGTTGCAATGAATTCTAAATGTCTAAAATTCATTAAATATGCTTTGTTTCTTGATATGCTTCATTAACCCTAATCCTATAGAATTCAGTAAAATGAATATTTATCAGGCACCTACTTAGTACTGAATCTCAGATGAATTAAAGCTGATATTCCTTTTTTACTCTGCAGTCTAGTACAGTAGAATATGCACATTATCAAAATAATGTGGAAATTGCAATAATGAAGAAACTTACTGAAGAGTATGAGAACCAAGAGGGAAACTTCATGAAAGTTGCATTTAAGTTGGAACGTGATTCTTGAAGCAGGTATAAATGCTAGACATTTTTTAAGGAAGTTACATTTCAAAAAGAGGAATAGGCCTCCTTAGGGTACTGAAGTGTGAAAAGCGGTGTGTTTTAACATCCTTCAGGGGATTCTATTAGGAAAATGGATTGGTGGGAATGGAATTGGGGCTAAATTGGGGCTAGATTGTGACTGGTAAAAGTCATGCATGCTTCCAAGAACTGATGGTTGGCATTGTGATGCATGCCATGATAGTTTGACTTTTTTAAACAAAATTTTGATGGTCATGTAAATGGTAAATGGAGGAGAAAGATAATGGTTTTGTGGATGCAAGTTTAGAAGGCTGTGGTTAGGGTCAAAGATGAAGGCCTGGTTCATGGTGATGGCAGTGGTGGTACAGAGGAGGGGATGGTTTGAAGAGGTATCCAGGGAGAACAGTTAATTTCTAAATCACAAATAGCTCTGAAAGTTGAGAAGAACACTTCTGGACTGATGATTTGGCTAGGTTTGAGTTTTATTTGATTGATCACAGTCATGACCTAAGAAAAACTGATGTGTTTAAAAATTGTACTCATGTCAGCACTACATTAGTAGTGAACTGTTATCAGGACAAAAACCTCTTTGGTTTAGGAAACCACTTAATTGGTCTTTGAGGGTCTGCAAAGGCCATGTCCCTGGTACTAGTCACTCAGGAATTTGAGGAAGTTGGAGCTACCTGATTTTTGCCCTGGGAGAAATGGAGTTGAGGGCTTAGAATTGGGGTAGGAGAGGAAAGGAAATACATTCATAGGCTGAAGTCTAAGGAAAGTGAATCAATAATGAGATTCTTCTATAGAAACTGAGGAAGACCATGAGTGTTGATGCCCAATTTTAAGGAACTTCTGGAACTAAGTGACAATTTCTCTTCGTCTTTTCAATCTTTAGTAGACTTTGTTACACAGCATGTCACTTCTCTCAGTTGTACCTTGACAATAAAGAAGAGATTATGTGCATCCAAATATCTTTATGGGGCAAAGTGGTTGAGCACATAGGTATAACAAGCTTGGGAAGGTAACTTAGGATGAATGGAGGCCAGGAATTCAAGTGAGGTGTAATAGGTGTCCACTAGTATACCACAAACACAGACAAAAACCCTTGAAAATACTGGAGTAGGCCTGCAGATAATGACATGAAAGAAAATGTGGTTTTATTTAACATCTGTAATTCTCATTAGTAATTATATTCCTTAGAATATGATTGTTGTTATATGCACTGATGGGTGTCAGAAAGGCCTGCATTTCTAGTCAAAATTTAAGATTCATTCATCTATTGAAGGGCATCTAGGTTGGTTCCACAATATAGCTATTTTTAATTGAGCTGCTACTAACACTGATGTAGCTGTGTCACTGTAGTACGCTGATTTTAAGTCCTTTGGGTATAAACTGAGGAGTGGGACAACTGGGTCAAATGGTGGTTCCATTCCAAGTTTTCTGAGGAATCTCCATACTGCTTTCCAGCAACCCCACCAGCAATGTATGAGTGTACCTTTTTCCCCACATCCCCGCCAACACCTATTGTTGCTTGTATTCTTGATAATAGGCATTCTAATTGGATGAGATGAAATCTTATGGTAGTCTTGATTTGCATTTCTCTTATTACTAAAGATGTTGAAAATTTTTTCATATATCTGTTGATTACTTGTAGATCCTCCTCTGTGAAGTGTCTCCTCATTTTGGAATAGTATTCAGCCATAAAGAAGAACAAAATTATGGCATTTGCAGGTAAACGGACAGAGTTAGAGAATATCATGCTAAGTGAGATAAGCCAATCCCAAAAAACAAAGGTCAAATGATTTCTCATAAGTGGATGATGATACATAACGGGGGGTGGGAGGGAGGCAAGAATGGAGGAAGCGTGGATAGTATAGAGGAAAATGAGGGGTGGTTAGGGAGTGGGGGGAAGGAAAAATAATAGAATGAGACAACCATCATTTCTCTATGTACATGTGTGAGGGTCCTCTCTGCCACGACTCACATGCAGGAGAAAAGGGTTAACTGCTGGAGGAGGAGGATGTAGTTTTTACCTAAAGAACTTATCTATTCAATAAGCAAAGAGCCAATAGTCTCTTTAAATGAGAGGGGCTATGACAGGTCTGTCCATACCAACTCTGGCCTCTTACAGCATCGACCTGGAGTAGCCCAACTCTCTTTTATTTATAGACACACAGGTAAAGGGGCAAGGACAAGGAGGAGCTTCTTAAGTGATAATACCAGAAGGAGACAGGGAACCACTTCCATGAAGCGACACTTGCCTCCCAGCAGTTCCTAGAAGCCAGGCCTCTGCATCACATGGCTCGACCTAGTCCAACCCAACCAAATAAGAATGGTTCCCCACATACATGTATGATTACACAAATGGTGCAACTCTACTTCATGTACAACCAGAGAAATGATAGTTGTACCCCATTTGTGTATAATGTATCAAAATTTAAAAAAAATTAAGATTCAAATTGATTGAACTGAATCCTGAACATGTAGTTTGGAATACTTGAATGAATTGAACAAAGACAAAGTTAAAGGGAATGGTAGGCTCTGTAAGGAATAGATTAGGGTTGAGGAACATGAGAATGAACTCCTAAGAACCAAGAAAGGCTGTTGGTCATGATTTTGGAAGTACATTCCTAGGGCACTTGGTGTCAAAGGCCTGTGTTACTTATTTCTTAGGTTTCATGTGGCAGACTCTGGGCCACAGGGATAGAAATTGAACTGCCTGGAGAAAAGTACACCTTTAACCATGAATGTATGCTTACTCTCACGAGGAATATGTGCCTTCCTTAGGAGGAAAGTCATTTGGCTAGTCAAGATGCCTTAGCTTGCTTTCCTCAGCAATGTTTACACCAACTTTTTCAGTAGACTTTGTGTTTTCTTTAAAGTAATATGCTAAAGCAGCAAAACCTGCTTCAGTGTCTTATGGCTTTTGAATGTGACCACGGGATATCATTGAGAGCCAAGTGTCTCAAATTTTTTTTTTTTATTGATTCATTGAACACAAATGGAGTACAGCTATTGTTTCAAGGGTTGTACACAAAGTAGAGTCACACCATCTGTGCTTTCATGCATGTACACAGGGCAATGATATCTGTCACACACTCTGTTATTGATTTTATCCCCCACCCGCCCCC